>JASDQU010242897.1:0-21334 GCA_032191745.1 Picea mariana
GACATCTCAAACTCTTTCTGCATACTTTGAGAAAATTGTTTATTGAGCCTATTATCATCACTACCAAAAATGATATCATCTACATATATCTCAATAATGATCAGGCTATCATTTTCTTCTTTAATATATAGATTACTATCAGTGTTACCTTTCATGAATCCTTGCTGCCTCAAGTAATTGTCAAGTCTGGAATACCAAGCCCTTGGTGCTTTCTTCATCCCATACAATGCCTTTTTCAACCTGTAAACACATTGTTCTGCTTCTTGTACCTGAAAACCATCTGGTTGTTCCATATATACTTCTTCCTCTAAATCACCATTCAAAAATGCAGACTTTACATCCATTTGATAAACTTTAATGTGTTTAGAACAAGAATAAACTAGAATCAATCTAATGGATTCCATTCTTGCAACAGGAGAAACATTTTCTCCATAATCTATTCCTTCTACCTGTGCATACCCTTTACAAACCAATCTAGCCTTATTTCTAGTTATTTTACTTGCTTCATCCATCTTATTTCTGGAAACCCATTTAGCCCCTATGACATTCTTATTCAAAGGTCTAGGAACCAATTCCCATGTCTTAATCTTTTCTATTTGACTAAGTTCTTCATTCATTACTTTCATCCAGTATTCATCTTTAATTGCTTCTTCAATACTTTTGGGTTCAATCAGAGAAAGTAAAGATACATGTTCATCCATCTTATGTTTGTCATATATTTCATGTCGATCCTTTTGTTTAGATTTTGATTTAAAAAATGAGGACTCATCAAACCTTACATCTATAGATTCAACAATCTTTCTTAATATGAAATTATAGCATTTATAAGCCTTTCTTGAACATGAATATCCAACTAATAGGCCTTCATCAGTTCTAGAGTCTAATTTTCCCAGATCTTTGTTAATTCTTTTGATGTAACACTTACTCCCAAAAATTCTAAAATGTTTTATGTTTGTTGGTCTTCCTTTCCAAAATTGATAGGGTGTCTTATCAGTATTATTTCTCAGCAAACTTCTATTCAAGATGTGTACAACGATATGAACAGCTTGAGGCCAAAACATGTCATTCAATTTGGACTCATTTAACATTGTTCTTACCATTTCCATAACAATTCTATTTTTTCTTTCAACAATACCATTTTGCTGAGGTGTTTCTATAACAGAGAAATGCTTTTTAATTCCATTTTCAACATAGTAATTGTTAAATTCTTTTGACACAAACTCTCATCCATTGTCTGACCTTAAGCACTTAATCTTCATATCAATTTCATTTTCAGTCAATTCTTTGATAACTTAAAAGCAGCTAAAAGTTTCAGACTTCTTTTTCAATAAAAACAACCAAGTCATTCGAGTAAAATCATCCACAAATAACAGAAAATATCTTTCACCATTTAGACCTGTTGTCCTCATAGGTCCACATACATCAACATGTATTATTTCCAAAGGTTTTGTTGTAGAATGTTCCTTTGTTTTAAACTTGACTCTAGTTTATTTACCATGTTGACATTGTTTACAAATAGAGTTGGAAAGATTCTTTATGACAGGTAAGTTCCTTATTGTCTCCTTTTTATTTAACTGAATCAGATTGTCAAAGTTAATATGCTCGAGTCTTTTATTCCACAACCGGCTTTCATCTTCATGTCCAAGATAGAAATTTTCATCCTTCTCATCTAAAATGTATATGTTATCTAATGTCCTTGTAGCTGTTCCAACTAACTGATTTGTTTTAACATCCCTGATTTGACATTCTTTAGAATCAAATATCATAAGATGCCCTTTATCACATGTTTGACTTACACTCAACAAGTTACGTTCCATATTTTCAACCAGTAAAACATTTTCAGCCATTATGTCTTTGTTCAAACAAACAGTGTCTCTTCCAACTATTCGAGTTGATTGATCATTACCAAATGTGACTAAACCTTCTTTTCTTTCATCTAAAGAATGGAAGATTTGTTTTCTGCCTGTCATATGTTTTGATCATCCACTTTCCACACACCACTTAACTTTATGATCTACTTGTAGAGCTATGATGCATTTTTCAGTGTTCAGATTTTCACTTTTCTTTTTCCAATATTTGGTTTTCAGATCTGTGTAAATAGGTTCATTAAATTTCTAAAAATTCATACGACAATTTCTTAACATATGCCCAAAGTTGTTAAACTTATAACATTCAGTCTCATATCTTAAAGTGTCAAATCTGTTGTAAGAATAGTTTATATTACTTTGACTTGTTTTACTATGTCTTCTTCCATATTCAAAATTAGACCTTTCATGACTGTTATGTGAATTTATCTTTCTTGAGAAACTATTACAAAACGCAGCCTTATGTCCATACTTATAACAAAAGAAACAATAGCCTTGAAATATGTTTCGATGTCTACAATAACTTCTTCTATGCACTGTTGAAGCCTTATTCTCTTCTTACCTTTCTGATTCAATCTTCTTGCTAGTAATTTTCTTATGATTGTCCTTTGTTCCTTATTTTTCAACACTTGAACTAGAACATCCATTAGTTACTGCAGATTTATAACAAATTCCAGTCTTATCATATGTTGATCTTTGACTACAAATAATTTGATCCAACACTTGAGAACTATGATTCATGTTATTTTCTTGAACTTTCTTTCTTAATGAGACTACTTTAAATTTTAAACCTTCATTTTCCTTATCCTTTTCTACAAGTATTTTAGTTAGAGATTCTTTAGTCACTCTAGCCTCTTCTATTTTAATCTTTAAGTCAACTAACATGATTTCAGTGCTCTCAATTAAACATTTGATTTCTGTAATTCAAATTCTAGATTCTCAATTTCTCTTTTGAATTGTTTACATTCTCTTCTTACTTTCTTTAGTTCAAACAAAGCACTTACAAGTTCAGCTTCCAGGTCAACCTCACCTTCTTCTTCTTCAATAAGTTTATCATTCTGATTTTCCATAGCCATAAAAAGTCTTATATCTAAGCTTTCATCACTTTCATCTATATCTGAGGACTCACTATTATTTTTGATGAATAGACTTTTCTTTTTATAAGAATTTCTTTGAAATGGCTTCTTATACATTTTATTATATTTTGTATTTTTGATGTTGCTTTCTTCTTCTCCATTAGAATGTTTATTGAAAGGACACTTAGAAGAAAAATGCCCTATTCTACCACAATCAAAGAACTTGAGAGGAAGTTTACCTTTGTACTTTCCAGTACCTCTTTTTAGATTTTTGACAAAGTTAGCTTCATCGATGTCTTCTTTTGAATCCTCATGATTATTGGTTTCTGTTTCAACCTTTTTCTTGTCCTTCTTTGTTTCTTTAAAATTTGTTTCCTTATTGGAAGGATTCTCATTAGATGTCCTCATCTCATATGCTGTTAGTATTCCTTGAAACTCATCCATTAGTATTGTAGCAATATCAGTTCTTTCTTCTAAAGCAGGTATTTTGGGATCAAATCTTGCAGGTAAAGATCTAAGCACTTTTTGCACAATAATACCATTTCCAAGTTTTTCTCCTAAACCTCTCATAGTATTGAATACTTCGCCAATACGTAAGAAATAGGTAGCTATATCTTCATATTCTTCCATGTTTAAACTTTCAAATTGAATTCTGTATGATTGTAATTTAGCATTCTGTACCTTAGTATCTCCTTCATATACATTCTTTAGTTTGTCCCATAGCTCTTTTGTTGACTCACAATGCATTACTTTAATGAATCATGAACCTACCAATCCTCCAAGTATTGCATACATAGCTTTGGAATTACTCTCATAGAGTTGCTTCCCTACAACATCTACTGGAATTGTTGTTGGAGCCTTATATTCATTCAACACAGCTTGCCAAACATCTACTCCTTGAGACTGCAAAAACAACTTCATCCTAATACTCCAAAAAGAATAATTATGTCCATCAAACAGAGGTAATCCATGTTTAGTAAAATCATATTTCTTATCCATTATTAAAGATCGAACTTTCAGTGATTAAACTAAATCTTGAAGTAACCTGCTCTGATACCAATTGTTGAACAGGATAAGTCAAATGAGAGGGGGGGGTGAATCAGTTGTATAAAATTTCTTTCATTTGATAAGAAGATTACTTATTAATCAATAAAGGATTCCTTTAACATTTAACTTGTAGTAATACATTTAACCAATAAATAGACAATCACATAAATAAAACAATGACACAGTGATTTTTCATGAGGAAACCCAAAGGGAAAAAACTCTTCTTCTTATGAATGAAAGGCAAGCTCCAACTCCTCTTTACATTCTTATTTTATCTGAGCTACAACCAAGATGAGGTTTCTACCTTTGTTTCTTCAGCACCTACTGAATGGAAGCTACAACTCCCAGATGTACAAGCACCAACTTGTACAAGAGACTTTTACAGTCTCCCCTTGTTCCTCCCTACCACCCTCGAATCTTTCTCTATCACTAAGAATCTGCAAACCAACTCTTTATCTTCTCTGTCAAATATTGGACATTTAAGTCCTCTCTGTTTATATATTCATATCAAAATCCATCCTTGACCAAACCTCATAAATTTATCAGTCTGTGCATATATATTCTCTCCTTAATCTTTGCTCTATTTTCATCATTTCTTCTCACTGTTTCATATCTTTGGCTCCACCATTATTCCCCACTCGTCACCCACAATCTCTCACACAATTTATTTAACAATCAGAGTGTACATTAGAATCCTCATGCTTCGAAGAATTAGTTACAATAACTGAACAACTACCTTACATAAATTATTATTGGCTAAGGCATCAAGAAGAACAGAAACCATTCAATCTATTTCATCATTTAATCAGCGTCATTCAATGAGCATACATTGAGTTTTGAATTTTCAACATAAACAAGCCTCGAGTGCTTCGGCAAAACATTTTTGCTAAACCATATGCCCATTGGCTGTGACCACGGGCTTAATCAAAAAGGCTCTTTCACGATTCGCATATTGGCAATCTTGAGGTGAAGACATCTCGCCTCTTCATGTTGCGATCCCCGAAATGGGGCTTAGCTTCATGCTAGATCCTCCCTCTCATATGACCACCGTTGGTAACCACAGCCTATGCCAAATTTTTTTTTTTTGCGTTTCGCACTTCGGGAGTTTTCTTCCTTTGATTGTCAATCAGTGAAATGATAATCGCTAGCCACGTGTCCTTCACATCCAATGGTCCTCATATTATCATGATTTTAGAAGATATAGAACTCCTCTCTTGACTTTCCATTCAGTGAAACACTGACCTCTTGCCACGTGTACTCTTCATTTTGGCATTTTTCATTTCGGCGTTTCAATGATGGAGTGTTTTGGCACTCCAAATCGCGATCCTTGAAATGATCTGACAGCTTCACAATTGATCTGGTGGATATAGATCAGATGGTTCTCGTTAACTTCTCAGGGACATATCAACGGTCATATACGACTCTTATATTACCCCACCAATGATTAATCCAATGGACATAACTTAATCATTCATCGAGATGGATGGTTGTCGGGGTTTTGGTACTTTGGCCATCAGGTCTTCATGACCTCCAATAAAAACTCTCGAAACCGTAGATCATGTGACATGTGTCCCTTTCAGTATTTCGTGATCAAATGGTCTTGATCTCATCAAAACTTTGCACTCCGATCGACGGATGACAACCTTTCAAGACTTTGTGTTTTAGGATTTTACGTATCGCAATGTCAAAGGTTGGAGCTCCTCCTTTCTTTGTTTCCCGATATCTGATTTTTGCTTATATTTGGATCGACGGTCCTTGACCCTCCATGATCCAATGGTCTGGATTGAATCACGAATTTGTGTTTCGGTATATCGAGAAGCATGCCTCCATTCTCTCAACTTATAATCTACGAATTCTCGAATCTCTCAACTTGCAATTTCTGAATTCCCAAATTTCGAAGGAACTCTCAGCAAAAAGTTTGACATTAATGACAAAACATGTGCAACAACCTGTGAAAACTGACCAACAAGAGGATCTCTGGGTCGTGGAGCAGAGTGAGGAAATCTTGCGCGCAACATATGAGAGGAAGACGAGAGGTCCAAGAGTGGGAAGAGAAGGCAACAATCCTATTCATATCAATGTCAGTGTGGAACCCATAAACCCATGTGTGACTAATACACCAAAGAGAACAAAATCATTTAGACTACCGAAGTTCAGAAGCATTTAGACAGTAGGAAGTACATCTACACAAGGAACAACAATTAGAGGAGCTAGTTCAGGCATCACTAGTTAAGTATCTACACCCCGCAGATGTAGAAGTTTAGCATTCAAAATGGTAGGACACGATCCCACCATCATGTTACTCAAATTTTGAGGAGAAGCAACAGAAGACCCTGAGAAACATTTGTTCATTTTTGCAAAGATCTGGGAAGAAAAACATATCAGTGATGAAGATACCAAACTTGCATAGCTAGCTATTATGATAAGAGACCTTGCACTAGACTGTTACAGGAGTCTAGACACAAACAGTCCACCTAGGATGACAAGGACACTAGAAGACATTAAGAGGTTACTGATAAATGAGTTCCATAAGTCGAGATCAGAGGACCAGTACATGAATGAGATGATCGAAATAAGACATAAGAGAGTCTGTATGGGAGATTGATCAGAGATTCCAGTGACTGAAGGGGAATTTGAAGTATCTCATGAATGAGATGCAAAAAATACACTTATTTTTCAATTCACTGTTACCACACTTAAAATATCCATTGCGACAACAAAAGTTCCAGACGCAAGCAGATGATCTACAGGCAGCCTTATAGCTGGAAGAAAATTATTATCAGCCGATGGACCCAGCTATCAAAGAACTGAAGGAGGAATTGAAGAACTTAATGTTTTAGCTGAACCGAAATAATAACAAGGACAAAGGATAAGTCGTTTGGTGTACTATATGAAGGACGGAAGGACACCACAAGAATGAATGTCCAACATTCACATAGTATATGGAAGAAGGAATTCCAAATCCATGACCAATAGAAGGACTATGGTGTGAAATTTGAAAGAAACCAGGTCAAAACCCTTATAACTACATCATGATGCATAAATACCAAACAGTCCTGAAGAGATCATATTGCACCTTTTTCAATTCAGTGGGCCATGATGACAAAGATTGTAGAACTATGGAGTTGATGCAAGAAAGGACATCAGACACATATAGAGTGCAGGAAGAAATGATGACGGGGCAAGCTGCACCACATTTTAATCAAGTTCTAGCTCCATACAACACTGTGCAACAACGGTATAATACTACACAACAACCATATAATAATGCGCAACCGCAGTACAACACGACACAACCTTAGTACAATACCATGCAGTATAATCAAGAGCCTTAGTAGAATGCGCCGAGAGGAGATCGAGAAGGTTACAGAGGTGGAGGACGAGCCCGAGGAGGATTCTAAGGAGGTAGAGGACTAGTGGTATGTCACAATTGTAGACAACCGGGAAATTACACAAGGGAATGTCCACTTCCACCAACAACTTGTATGTACTGTCGCGCATCGGACCATGATACAGAGGAATTTCCAACACTACTAGTAAATATCCAGGAAAAGAGGAACTAGAACAACCAGAATGTTCAGTGGATTTTTGCTGAAGCAAGGGATGGAGGACGAAACATCAATAAAGTTACTTGTGGAGGAGCTAAAACAGGCGACAACATTGCTCGACAAGAACCAACACAAAACTAGTGGGTAAAGAAGAATGTCGAACCTAGGAAGAAGTTCGACGCACAAAAGGATAAGGAGATATTTAAGGAAGCCAAACAAGAATTTTAGAAGGAATACATAGCATCGACTTCAACTGTGCAACAAAACAAGGAAGCACCAGAGTATGATATGCCTCCATTATTGGATCATGCCAACAAAATGAAACCCATGGGACAAGTAAGTACAATCAAAGGATTTTTGCAATCATGTGTAAAAGTATTAAATGATCCATCATCTATGAAAATATTGCAAAACATATTATAAAAATGTAGTATGGAGATGGAATAAAAACTAGAACCAAAAACTGTCAATCATCTACATACAAGAAGAAAAACTAGTAGGGAATTTAGACTAAATTCCAACATCGGAGATTTCAACATGGGAGACATCATATTGGATCTAGGATCTGAAGTCATTGTACTTCCAAAGAAGACATGGCAATGCATGGGAGAGCCCACATTAGGATATTCATCTATTCAATTGAAACTGGCAAACCAACACAGAGTTCTACCAATTGGTAGACTGAAAGGAGTAACAATAGACCTAGATGGAGTGCGCACTAAAGAAGATTTTGAAGTCACTGAAATAGTGGATGACACAACACCATACCCAGCATTGCTTGGTCTATATTGGGATTTTGAGAACCAGGCCATAATCAACTTGAAGACCAAGAAAATTACATTTGAGTCAGGAGAATACAGGGTCATTGCGCCATTAGACCCATCAGAAGGGGAGAGTTTTGTAGAACCTACTTGCCTAGACTTAGAGGAAATCATCCAGTTGTATAGAACAACTGCACATGATAAGGATTACGTAAACACAACTGCAGACAGGATACTCAGTTGGTTGAGCATTAGTTCATGTGCAATAGATTCAAACACCGGTTTAGGGAACTGGCAACAAAGGCTACAAGAAGTTTCCACGAGAAGATGTGCACGAATAGACTATGCAGTAAGATGGGTAGGAACAGAAATTAGGTAACCACCCAGTTTCCACGGAATAAACGATTTGGAAACATTCTTGACACAGTACGAAGACGCAGTGTTAGAGAACCAGAGAATTTTAGCACTTGATTTAGCACTCAAAGCCACACCTGCAATATGGTGGGGCGCGCACAAAGATATAATCACATATTGGTACCAATGTAAGCAGTTACTACGTATAAGGTTTGGCGCAGGATAGAAAAACAACAAACAACAAAGGTATAATGGACAAGGGGCACCAGCAGAACCCCAACGTAGATGCCACACTTAAATGAATAAGAGGAGTGATATTCATCAAAGCACTAGAAGTAGAATTGATCATAGAAGAACAACATTTGAACAAATAGACAGTCAAGGCACTATTGTCATGTTACCGTGTACAAGAGGAAGCACTGGATGAAGACGATCTGCATGACATTGAGATTGGAGAAGTGGAAGGAGAAAGAGAGGTTTAAGGAACACCTATAGAATCAAAATTCATTTCTGCGCCGATCAAAGTAAAGAAAGTCAACATTGGGACAGTCAATAATCCTAAGATGGCTAGCATTGGAGACTACTAGGATGAGAAAACAGTGGAAAGCATAATAGAGTTGCTGCGCAAATAGAGTGACTTGTTCCTCGAAACATTTACAGAGATGAAGGGTATAGCCAGAGACCTAGGAGAAATGAAGATNTATCAACAGGATGCTCAAAGTTGGCATCATAGAACTAGTCAAAGAATCAGAATGGATAAGCCCGATGGTAGTGCAGGACAAGAAACAAGGAGGGATAAGGATATGTGTCAACTTGAGGAAGTTGAACGATGCATGCCTACATGACCCATTCCCTACACCATTCACGGACGAAGTGTTAGATAACATAGGTGGACATGAAGCTTACTCATTCACTAATGGATTCTCAGGCTACCATTAGATCAAGATAGCATAAGAAGACATATACAAGGCTACGTTTGTGACAGAATTGGGATCCTACCAATACATATTCATGTCATTTGGATTGAAGAATGCACCAATAAATTTTTCCAGAGTAGTCATTGTTGCATTTAAGGAATTCATCCATCAGTTCCTAGAAGTATACCTGGACGATTGGATAGTTTATAGTTTGTTGAAAGACCATGTAGAAGTCTTACAACTAATGTTAGAAATATGAAGACAATGCCAGATATCACCGAACATAAAGAAATGCATATTTGAACACCGTTTGGGATACTATTGGGCCATATAGTATGCAAACAGGGTCTATTAGTAGATCCCGCAAAGATTGCAATAATTGTTAACTTACAACCACCAAAACTAGTTCGTCAGCTAAGAGCGACGTTGGGACATACAAGATACTACATGAAATTTATCAAAGGATATGTGAAGATTACTTCCCCAATGGAAAAGATATTAAGAAAGAATACAAAATTTCAATGGAACGACGAGTGCCAACACAATCTAGACACCATGAAGGAAAAGATGGTTACCACGCCGATATTAGTATTTCTAGACTGGAAGAAGACATTCCAAGTGGATGTAGATGCATCAACCGTATCACTTGGAGCTATATTGGCACAACTAGGAGTGGGAGACTTGGATCACTAGGTAGCATTTGCGAGCATAAAGTTATCTGACTCAGAACATAACTATAACACAACAGAAATGGGAGGCCTAGCCATGGTCTATGCACTATAGAAATTCAGACATTACTTATTGGGAAAACACTTTAAGATGTTCACATATCACTAAGACTTGAAATATTTAGTAAACAAGCCAATGTTGGGGGGCAGAATTTGTCGATGGTTACTCCTATTTCAAGAATTTTACTTTGAAGTAATAGTCAAGCCAGGAAAATTAAATGCATGACCTGACCACCTCTCAAGAGTCACAAATGGAGAAGAGCCTACGAATTTAGAGGACAACTTTCCAGATGCACAGTTATTTTCAGTACAAATCGTTGATGAACACTTCACAAATATCATTCAGTACTTGACCATAGGTACTGCACCGCAAGAATATAGCACCGTGCGGAAGAAAATCCTGGTAGTCTGCATTGCCGACTATCAAATGATTGCAAGACACTTATACAAAATGGGCGTTGATAGAATCTTGCAAAGATATGTGTTAGAACATGAAAGACCAAGAGTTTTAGTAGAATCCCACAAAGGAATAGAAGGAGGACATTATTGAGGAAAAGCTACCATGCATAAGGTATTGCGTGCAGGACTATGGTGGGCAACGATTCACAAAGATTCGAAGGAGTACTGTAAAACATGTGATGTTTTTCAAAGGGTAGGAAAACCCAACAGAAGGGATGAGATGCCATTACGACCACAAGTAACATTACAGGAATTCGACAAATGAGCAATAGACTTTGTAGGACCAATTAACCCACCAGCAAAAAGAACAAGAGCTAGGTACATTATCACCGCGACAGAGTACCTAACAAGATGGGTGATGGCCGCATCAGTGAAGGATTGTAGCACAAAAACATCAGCACACTTTTTATTTGAACACATCATTACTCAATTTGGGTGCCCAATAATTTTGATGATCAACCAAGGCATGCACTTCATAAACAACACCATCAACGCTATGAGTAAAGAGTTTGAAGTCCATCACCAGAAAAGCACACCATATCACCCACAGGAAAATGGCACAGTGGATGCATTTAACAAAATCTTGAAAAACGCACTGGTGAAGATTTGTAATGCCAACAAGGATGACTGGGACCTCAAAGTACTAATAGTATTATGGGCCTACAAGACTACATGCAAAAAGTTGACAAAGCACACACCATTTAAACTAGTTTATGACCAAGAAGCAGTGGTGCCATTAGAATTTTTAGTACCAAGCTTGCGTGTAACAGTAGTTACGCAAATGACATAACGAGGCATAGCACAGGCACGACTAAATCAATTAATGACCATGGAGGAGGACCGAATCTTAGCAGGATTCCACCAACAAGTTTAGAAAGAAAGAGACAAAGCTTGGCATTATAGACACATCAAGAAGAAGACTTTCAGGGAAGGAGATTTAGTACTAATGTACGACAACAAATCACTTCAACACCTAGGAAAGCTAAGAATGCATTGGCTAGGACCATACGAAGTAAAATCTGTCACAGATGGAGGGGTTGTAAAAATAAGAGACTTATCATGCAGAGAAATCAGAGTAATGATTAATGGGAACCAACTAAAGTTTTCTAAGGACAGTAGACCACCCACCGCACAGTAAAAAAATAATAATAATAAAAAAAAAAAACAGTATATTGAAAAGTAACCAAAAGGAAAGAACCAAAGAGGGCATAGTGTGTCATAGATAAAAGGGGCATGCACACTTAGGAACACAAATGCGGCAAGGAGAAGGACAACAATCTCATACAAAAGAGAAAGAAGCGTGAAAAGGAAATTTGGAAAAAGTAGGACAACATGACAACACTAGGCGGAAGTAAAGAACGACAAGGACCAATGGGATTCCACATTAAAATGCACCAACTGGAGATGGCAAGGTAGACTAACGGCAAGTACGAAACCATCGAAGATGCATTGAACTCGCAGTTAAGGTGCATTAAACCCATAATGAAGGAAGCGTCATCGACAAGATTCATGGGAAACCCATACAACACACGGACGTTGGAGAAAACAATCTATTTGCGAAAAAAGAGCAGACATAGAGAGAGAGGTCGAAAACCACAAGGCGAATTCACAGAGGTCACAGAGACCATTCAAAACCAGGAAACGTTTGATATTCCACACCATGGCACAACCCAAGTAAACAGAAGCAAGTCAGAGGGCCAGACCAACCAGAGTCAAAAAAAAGTCACAAGGACAGGAAGAAGAAGGTGAACAATAGCCATCGGAGATCATCAATGTCAACGAAATCCCATCTCTAGACACAACACTGGTGAACCCTACACCCATACTGGAAGTAATCCAACAGTCATCACCAGAGGGCACAAATATGGATATACCAACAGAAATACAGGAGCCACAGAACCAGGAAGAAGAAACCCTGAAGGAGGTACAACTGAAGAATGATGAAGCAGCTCCAAGAGTTAATGGAATGACATTGATTTGGGAGTCAAGAGTTGAGCCAGACGATTCTCAGATGACCATATCAGACCACCCAACAGAAAGGATGGTCGAAGATATCTCAGATTGGACAGAATGATATACTGAGGAACAACCGAAAGCCACTGGAACTTCGAGCCAGTCACCACCACCGAAGAAAGACATGATATAGATACCCAGGTCACATCGCAAGAAATCTATCATGGAAATCATTCTACCACAAATACTAGATGGGGTACAGGTAGGACCAGACCTGCTAGGTTTTATAGGAAATCTCAAATATTCATATCATGATGTAGCAAACGAAGACAAGTTCCCAGAACTTTCAAAGAGGGTATACATGGAAACAGTAGGCACAAATCCATTTGGGGAACCAATTAACCAACCACTCCAATGGACAACTGGGTTGGAGAAGACGAGAATTTTTAAAATGGTAGACCTACCACCTTTTGGCAGAGGTCAGTACGCAACTACATGCGTCAAACAGTTGTTAGCAATCATGCATGGAGGGGACATCTAGTTGGACAAGATCGTCTCGATAGACGTAGAACTTATGGCCAACATAACAGGATTTCCATCCCGGGGCATGGATCTCATGCAACTTTTTGATGACAAATCTAGGGAGTAAATGTTAGCAGAAGAGATGAAGAAGAAGTATGGCACCAACAGGGGGACAAGAGGTATCATCATCAAGAGGATCAATGATGTCATGACACAATTGGACGGGAAAATATTATCCTACAAGATGCTCAGAAAATGCTGTAGGGAGGAAGTTCCAGTCAGGGTTGTTGCAGTTGCATCTTAGTGCGTAGAGGGAACCACAGTGAGCTGGGCACCATACCTCTTGAACTTGTTCCTGGATGACTGCAAGGATGCGCAGGATCTAGGAACATAGATTCACTACTCATGGTTTATCACACTAATAACCTTCATGGGATGGAAAGAGCCAAAGTATGTAGTTTTTTGTACCAGACCTAAACCAAATCAGGGAGCGAGATATTTATTGCTCAGAGCTAGGCTAGATGCTAGGAGAAAAAGGGAGAATGGGTCCATATTTGAAGGATACCTACACAACCTACAAGAATCCATATCCAAAAGGTGGAGAATCACACCAAAGTCTTTCGCGCGATACGGGGACATCACCAACTTCCATGCCACATGACACACAATGTGGATACACGCAAGGAAGGATCCTGACAAATAGTGGTTACAAATGCACTACTGTATCACATAGGGAGACATCGACATGGTCATCAGCGAATAAGCCGATGAATGGAGGATTCCAACCATCACCCAAGCATTGCTGGAAAGAACAATAGAAGAAGAGGCACGGCACGGAGAAACCTAGCCGAAGGAAATCCAAGTGCCCAAGAGACGAAGAATGGGCCAGGGAAAAGTAACACAGACAAACGAAGGGCCAATGAAGACAAGGACCCAGAATGGGAAGAAGGATAAGACGCAACTGACCAAGGAGTAAAAGAAATAGGTCAAGCCCGTGCAAGAGACCACATCAAATCCAAACCCACAGGAAATGGGGGGAAATAACAGGACAACCACACAACCAGGAGGAGTATGTAATAAATCGAAGGAACAAATAACACCACCAGAGTATACGATCATGGATGATGATGGAGAGATGATAGCCTGAATGGTCCAAGATTTTCTATCCGAGGACTTTGACCATACGGCACACCATAGGGACAAGATTCAAGAGGAAATGGTAGACATGAAGCAGATCCTAAAGAAAATCAGGGAAGTACATACAACAAGAAGCAGTAGGGGACCAGAACCATCAGCACCTCAGACAGAGGAAAGAGTGGAAGAAGAAGAACGATATCTAGTCCAATCACTACTGCACCCGAATGCAACATTCCATATCACACCTAGTATGTTTCGAATGGATGATATTGTGGGCCAGACACCCCTGAAGGACTTAATCCAAATCCAACTAGTGTTGACACAGATGCCAACCAGGGCACTCCTTAATTTGCAGGTTAGCATCAACCATGAGGTACAATCTCGCACACACAAAGACTTAGTTGAATTACAGTGAGAAACAGAGAAGTGGGACAAGTTGGAAATATTCTATGAGAAGGCTAAATCTGAGACTTAGGAGGAAAGGGAGTGCATAAAATGACTCAAGCAGAAAGTGGCAGGAACTTATGAGAAGATTCCACAAGCCGCACGGAGGGATGAAATTACAGTAGCAAAAAATATTGATCATATCGCGCAGGCAATCGATCAATATCAGAAGGAGATAAAAAATCTCTAGGATCAAATTACACCAAGCACACCACCAGCAGTAAAGGAGAAAAGGAAGCAGGAAGCAACAACACAGCTGCAGGATATAGAGCAGTAGGTCAGCACAGCAATTGACTTGTTCGATAAAGCAATGCAACTTTGGACTAGATTAGAAGAGGAACAACAGGTCCAAAAGTGGGACAAGGAAGAAGAAAGTATCAACGCAGGGATCTAAGAACTCAAGAAGAGGCAAAAGACAATACCAATTACAAAATGTGTCAAAGGGCCACAGGACATGAAGAGATTATAGTCATAGCTAATTACTGTGCAAACCCAGAAACATGAGCAGTAGGCTCAAATGAAACTGCTACAAGAGTGGGTAGCAGAAGTCCTAGTATAGGAAGAAGAAGCCAAAACACAAATAGCACAGACCCAGGCATAGTGCATGGAATTGATCACTAATGAAATTGCAGTCCATATAGTGGACACACTTAAGTAGAAGACTGCGCAGGTGCAAACACAGGCAGCAGAGCTCAAGGAAAAGTTCTAAGAAATCACCAAGGAGATCAAGGGAGCACACAAAGGTTAGGTGGCTTAGGACGAGCCACATGTCAGCGTTGGGGGCCTGTTGGAGGCAAGCCAAAGGCCAAGACGGAAAAGAAAGGTGTTTTTGGGAAAGAAAGCATGCACAAGGAATGTGACAACTGGAAGGAAACACAACACCCATGCATGCAAGGAAAGCAACAACTGGAAGGAATAACATCACGCATGCATGGGAGGAA
The DNA here is from genome assembly GCA_032191745.1 of Picea mariana. Lineage (NCBI taxonomy): Eukaryota > Viridiplantae > Streptophyta > Pinopsida > Pinales > Pinaceae > Picea > Picea mariana. The sequence goes on from JASDQU010242897.1 coordinate 15,753, forward strand.
GGCCTAACGATGGTAGGGTTAGGGTTTTGGTAAGGTATTGTAATGGATGAAGAGCCATAAATGTATAAATATAGATACTGAGGTACTATAGAGGGTGGTTGTTGTTGTTCTTGTTGCTATAGTAGTTACGCATGAGTTGATGCGATATGTAAGGGTTTTTATTGTATGATATATTTTTTAAGTTGTTGAGCTAGAGAGGATGTAGGAAGGTAGATCTTGAGGGTTAGATCACAGGCTGGGGAGCCTGGTGCAATCTAGTCCGCCTCATATAGATATTACCCGGCTGTGGAGAATTGTAAATCACATGGCGTTGTAGATGCGGACATACCATAATAAAAGAGCCAAGAGCCAAATATTTGTGGATGTAGCCCAGGAGGGGGTGAACCACGATACAATCGTGTTGTGTGATGAATGTATGCTTATCTTTATCATTTTTCAATAGCTATTGTTATGCTTAATGAATGTGTTGTTATATTTCTTGCGTATTCACAAATGAAAGTATATTGCAGTTACAGTTATAATAATGGTTCAATATTCAGATCCCTTATCTCACACTCAATCCTAGGCTATAAAAACATGAGTCTTATAGCCACCCATTAAATCTATCTTGGGTGAGACTGTGCAGCGCATTCTGTGTGTTGTGTTTCCTTCTGGTTTACTAGGAGGGCTGGTAGTTTTAGAGGCTTTGTTGGAAACCCGACATAAATGAACTCTGGGTCAATAAACTCAGAAAGTGGGTAGAAGAAGGAACTAAACCAACAAATATGCTAGGAACCTTATTTCCTCAAGTCCGAGCAATTCGTCCACCTGTGCAATAATTGATTCATCCTCGATCATCTTGGTATCTTGTGCAATGAATAGAATTGAGGTGAGAAATGCATCTCGCATAACTGCTTCTCAGCCATATACTAGTTGGAATGGGGTTTAGTTATTGAATCGCTTCATGGCAGTCTGATATGCCCATAACATAGTCAAAACTTGTTCATCCCAATCATCCCTATTTGAGAAACAAACCTTAGTTAGCCCCATATCCAATATTTTTTTAAATGCTTCAATTGTTACGTCAACTTGCGAATGATAAGAATTTATCTTATGATGTTAAATAAAAAAATATCTAGTAAGTTTCACTATAGTTTCACTGAGAAAGTTGGCTCCTTGGTCATTGGTTAAGCTGTGAAGACAACCAAACCTAGTAATAAAATTCTAAAAAATAAACCATGCTACGGTGTCGTAGAACAATCCTAAGCAACCTCTTCTTCATCCCAGTGATTCAGGTAGTCAGTTGCGGTAATTATGTATCCGGACTTGGAATTATTAGCTAAAAGATTTATCAAACCAATGAAATCAACAACCCATTTTTCAAAATCTTGTAGTGCACGAACAAGGTGTAGAGTCAATTCATCCCGACGAGATAGTTTTCCCACTCTCTGGCATACATCACAGACCCGAGCATATTCCTTAGCATATTTAAATACCGTAGGCTACCATAGTCCTACATATAAGATATTTCTAGCAATTTCCTTTCTCCCAACGTGTCCTCCCACAACTCCATTGTGGCATTCCCACATAATATCACGTCATTCATGGTCAAGAACACAACACCACAAGATATTATCCAATCCCAATTTGTAGAGTTGTCTTGCAATCAATTGATATTTTTTTCTTGAGTCACTATGTGTCTCTTTTATGTTGTGTAATATTCTGTTGGAGTAGTACTAGTAGTAAAAAATAGGGCAATGTCCGACAAATAATCAGGAATGACCTCGATATGGAACATATCTGTATCTAGGAGTTGATCATCTACAAGCCCACCACTTTCTCTAGATTTTAGGTAAGAAAAGTGATATGGCCCGACATTAAACTTCTCAGGATTAACCATGACCTAAAAAGAAAACCCCTGAAACAATAGAAACCACTTGAAAATGTGAGCTTCTTACACAGGTTTGTTCACCAAATACTTCAAATAAAAATGGTCAGTAAAAAACTAAAAATGAATTCCAAGTAAATAATTCGTAAACTTCTGTAAAGCATACACCATAAACAAACCTTCCATTTCAATTGTGGTATAATTGAGTTCAACTTGAGAAAGTTTGTGATTGACAAAGTATATATGATAGTCCAAGTTTCCTTCCCTCGGTTTCACAAGAATGGAACCTAATGAAACTACATAGGAATCAATATGGACATGAAATTCAACTTTCCTTTAGGATAAATCAAAATGGGTGCATTGCTCAATTTTTGTTTTAGCAAGTTGAATGTTTTATCACAGTCCCAAGTCCAACAAAACCCTTCATATCTCTTGAGATGTTCCAAATGCATCGTTATGCTCACGTAACCCTTGATAAATCGGCGGTAATAATTAGTATGGCCTAGGGTCATGCACAACTGCTTGCTAGTGGTAGGAGGAGGTATATTGAGAATAAATGCAATCTTTTGTAGGATCGACTAGCACTCCTTCCTCACAAACAATATTCCTTAACAAATTTCCAAATGATACATAGAAAATACATTTTTTCTTATTAATAGAAATACGTAACTGTTTACAACAATCTAACATTAAGCATAATATCCCAATGTTCTCTTTAAGTAAGTTGTATACAGTCCAATCATCTAGGTATAACTCAAGGAACTTATGAATGAAATCACAGAATGTTGCGATCACAATCCGAGAAAATATTGTTGGGGAATTCTTCCACCCTAAAGGCATAACGTTGTAGGAAATGAACCACACTCAGTAGTAAAATTCTTCTTCTTCTTATCTTCCTCAGTGATTCAAACCTGATGATATCTAGAGAACCCATTTGTAAAGGAATATGCCTCATTTCCTGCTACTTGATCTAGTACCTCATCCCTAAAGGGGGTAGGAAATGGGTCATGTACACAAGCAACATTCAGTTTTTTGTCTTCCACACAAAGTCATATATCATCTCCAAATTTCTTGGTTTGTATCACGACAGGACTGATCCATTCATCCTTATCGAGAGGGAAAATCAATCCAACAGTGAGCATCCTATCAATCTCCTTCTTCACTTTCTCTTTAAATTAGGGATTTAACCGATATGGCTTATGCTTGACTAGTCTTGATTTAGGATTTAACTCTATCCTCATCTCCCCTAAATATCCCTTAATACCTTCTAGTTCTGAGAATTTTGTAGGGAAACGATCCTACAACAGATCTTGTATCTCTATCACAATCTGTTCATCCCAAAATTCTCAATGGAGTCTATCTTAGGATGCTCATCAGTTCCCATATTGACTTTCTGCAACTACAAGGGTTTGGTATAGGAACTATTGACATCATTTAGAATAGTTTATTTAACCTCCCTAGTCCATTCAGATTCCTGAAATGTCATAGGTATAAGTTCCTCAAGGCCATCGAGATCTTTTGTGTTTCTATCAACAGTAATATAGAATGTAGGTAATCGAGCAAGGGATGGGTAAAGACTATGATGAAGGAGGTACTGAGGTCTAGGACAAACAATAGGAAGATTTATAGGCTTAACTTCATTAGCAAAAATACAATTCTTAATATATTTCAATGCTAAAGGGATTTCAGGGGACTTACCTAAGAATAAGAAGTCTTGACAGAACTGTCATTGAAGGCTTTCCCAACAAGTCATTTCGCATCGAGCTTCCTTATGTATATACCAAGAAACTAGAATTTAGCCCAAGGAATGAAGAAAATTATGCACCCACAATTGAGAAGGTAATTTTGCAACTTCCCATACCTGAATACAGTTCACTACATGCTCCCTTGGATCTGAAATCCCATCATATAATTCCAAAGATGATTGGTCCATATTCAATGACCTAAGTTTCAAAGGGGGAATACAATGATGCTGTATGGCACACTTTTATTTTTTCGAGGAATATAAAGTACCCTTATGAGTGGCCCACCATCTATATGAAGAGGATAATAACTCAAAATACAATACAAGAAGTATTTTTTCTGGCATAACTTTAGCCTCTACTTCAACCAGAAAACTGGCCAAATATGAAGTGTCATTGTACACAGGGTGTTCTCTAACCCCAAATCCAATTGACCTAGATGCTCTAATAGTCGTGCAACACCATGAGAAGTTCTCATATCTTCCCTATTGCTAATTTTCAAATGTTACCTATGAATATTCACCTACATATTGAATATTGAGCCAACTTACCAAACCATCTGCAGTTGGGTTAATATAATTTACTCACTTTCCTACATTCAGAGTGTAGAGATGATCTGTGGTATCCTCTTCCATATTTCCCTTTACCGTATCTGTAAAGCGGGGACTTCGATAGGGTACTGGTGGTTGGGTTACTTTCATGCCATCTTCTTCAAAAGTCATGATTTCGTTCTTAAGATCTATGACAACTTAATTCTCATAAGCCCAATCGATTCCCAATAAAGCTAGGTATGGGTTCTTTTCCCATATGATTTCTATAACCTCGAAGTAATCCATTTTCTCGAATCCATATAAGTCCACTTCAACATTTTGTAGCCTCCCAACATGGTAGATACAATATTGATTGGACATATGCAACTGAATGGGAGAATAGACCAACTTGGGCTTACCCACGACTTCCCAAGTTTTCTTTGGTAGGATGTTGATGTCAGAACCCAAATCTAACATAACATCATTAATTTTGTAACTATTGATGTGAGTATTTAGTCTAAATTCTTGTGTGGATATCTACTTCCTTCTCTATATTCTACCTATATGTACTTCAGGAAGATGAGCAACAATCAACTCTTTTGGGTTTGTTTCAATCTCTAAAATCCCCTTGAGCTTGTTATTCAACTCCTTGGTGAGTTGTTCATCATCCAAAATATCATAAAGTAAGTAGAACCACAATTTAATATCCTTCTAGGGTATCACTGGAATATCTTTCTATGCCACAAAATGCTCCGCAATTTTAGGATGAGTCTTATGGATTGATTTTGCAAGTATCGATAATGTCGGATTAGAAATCCATCGAAATATCTCAAAAACATCCATAAATATCAAATTTTATGGGACTTCCTTGTGGATATTACTTTGATTAAAGTTGTCAACATCAACACCAGTCCTTGTTCCTCCTCTAGTAATAATATTAATATTGGGTGTCTTTTCTTCAATGAAAGGTTAGGGCTCTGAATTTATCAAATTGGTGCCTTGTTGTCTAGTATAGTCCTCCCATTTCACAATCAACTCGAGATAATACTTAGTGGCGTGGTTTTTGTTTCTACAGTGGGAACAACAAGGACATCTCAGAAGAGGACAATCTCAAGCAAGATGTCCCTACTCCTCACAATTATAACACTGACTTGGTCCTCTTCCACCTGTTTGTCCACCTCTTAAAACTCGACCACCTCTATGTCCTCCTCCAAATCCTTGAGGAACTTTGTCAACCCTTAATTCATACTGATTGAGTCTGTTTTCAAGAGCATCCAATCCACGACACTGTTTGGTGGTGTGAGTACATGACCCATAGAATTAATAGTAGAATGTGCTTAGAATGGGGGTGTATTTTTGTAGGATTTGGAAATGCCGAGGGGGGTGTCCATGACTTCAAAAAATTTCACAATAGTCATTATTCTGAGTACCCTGATGGTTTGG
>JASDQU010242897.1:28400-56261 GCA_032191745.1 Picea mariana
GCCTTGGTGATCGCGGAAGACCACTCCAAAACCTGCTTCCCCAGGGCCTACCCTTGGAGGCTCCATCAAAGTTGAGTTTGATGACGCCTTCCATGGGAGGGGACCAATGTGTTGGGCTGCTTTGAAGAGGTTAAGTGGTTGGGGGGGTAGGGGTCCTGACTCAGATTGACTTTCCAATGCTGAAGAATAATTTGCTCAGAGGGAGGGTCATTCAGATCCGTTGCATGCCAATGCTGTAGCCTGATAGTTTCCAGAATGTTGAGGCGGCTTTGCTTCCAACAATGCTGCCAAGGGAGATGATCATTACTGAAGATCATTCTGTTTCTTTCCTTCCAGATTTTCCAAATTATAAATCTTGGGAGAAGTTTCTAGATACGATTGAGAAGGGGTGATTGAAAATATTTGTCTCTCCAATCTACTATGGTGTCAATGATGTTGTCACGTTTGCGATCTGAGGTGCACATGATCATCGCACATTGATCCCAAACTTGAGCGATGTAGGGGCAGGTGTTGAGGAGATGGTTCATAGTTTCATCTTCTTATCCACAAAGCATACAAATGGACGGTCCAACAAAACCCCTTTTCGAGAGGTTATCTCAAGTGAGAATGCTCGAATGAGTAACAAGCCAAAGGAAAAGACTGATTTTTGTCCTATGTTTTAGGGCCCAGATTTTGTTCGAATCCCTCCTTGGGGGTAACGGGTCTGAGTGAGTTTTGATGGAATAGGCCTCTTTTATGCTGAAGGTTCCCCTTGGCAAGTATCCACATCGTAGGATGTCCTCGCCTGTCAAAATAAGGATTGTCCTTTTATTGATTTTGCCTTGCCAGGGCCGAAGGTCCACGCGTGCCTCTAAATTTAGGTACTCCTTGTTTAAATTCCAGCATCTCCATGTGGGCTCTGTTGGGTTGTCCTACCAGTAGTGTGCCACTTTTTTTAGGCTCGCCTATGTAGCTGGGATGATGATAGTGTCATCCTAGTCTTTGTGCTCCAAAATTGGCCACTGTTGCTATGAATCTTTCCAGAACAGAGTTGTTTTCCCATTTCTAATTTCCCAGAAGGCGTGGCTTGTGACAATATGTCAATTTTGCTTGGTTTTCACCCATATTAGGAATCCAAGGTTGTCCCCATTCCATCTGATCAAGTTTCTCTCTACCATGTTGGGTGCATATTCTCTTTCTCCAGATATTGGCCCATAAATATTGAGGTTTTTTGAGCCACCTCCACCAGAACTTAGCACTTAGGATTTTGTTCATGACTGAGGGGTGCCTTAACCCAAGGCCCCCCTGAGCTTTAGGTTTGCAGAGTTTGTCCCAACTAATCAGTGTTAGTTTTTTCCCTGTTTTAAGGCCTTTCCAAAGGAAATTCCTTTGCAAGATTTTGATGGTCGTAAGGACAAAATTTGGGGCCGCAAGAGCAGAAAAGGTAAAGATAGGTAGGGATTGAAGCATGGCTTTAAGTAGAATGAGGCGACTGGGGAGATTGAGGGCTCTATAGGTCCAAGAAGAGAGCCTCTTGGAAAAGGAGGATAGGAGATGCTCCCACGAACTGTTCCTGAGGGCATTTTCTAGTAAGGGGATGTCGAGGTATTTGGACGGAAGGGAGCTTTGGGTGAAACCGAGGATTTCAGAGATACGACATTGAATCGGAGCTGGTGTATTGAAGAAGAAAATCTGGGTTTTTTCTTTGTTAAAGTCCAGTCCTGAGGCATCACAAAAGGTTTGAAGGATCGAGAGGTAGGAGTGGGATTCATTTACAGTGGGGGATACCATCATCAGGGTATCATCAACAAATTGGTTGTGAGAGATCGAGGGAGAGATACCATGTAGGGGTAGACCAGTCAATGATTTATTTTCCATGGCAGCGTGAATGGAGCGACTGATACCCTCGGCCATAATAATGAAAAGGAAAGGGGAGAGAGGGTCACCTTGTCAGATTCCTCTGGAGGAAGAAAAGGGATGAGATGGGACCCCATTGATCAGGATAGAAAAGAAAGTAGAGGAGGTAAGATTTAGAATCCACTCTACCCAAGTGTGGTCGAAACCAAAGGTAAGGAGCATTGTGCGCATGTAATTTGAGCTCAACTTGTCAAAGGTTTTGGAGAGATCCAGTTTTAAGAGCATACCTGGCATGTAGGTCTTCTACAAGGAGTGAATAATTTCATGCACTAGGATGACACTATCCAGAATTTTTCTGCCTTCACATAACCTGATTGCTCTGGAGAGATGATCATTGGTAGGATGGGCTTGAGTTTTCTGGCGATCACTTTGGTTAGGAGTTTATAGATGATGTTGCAAAGAGAGATGGGTTGGAACTGCTTGGGGTGATTGATCTGCTCCTCTTTGGGAATGAGGGTGAGTAAAGTCACATTGAGAGTTGAGAGTACTTTCCCTGAAGACCTAGAGTCTTTAATGATTTCCCATACCTCTTCCCTAATCATCTGCCAACAGTGATGGAAGAAGTCGCTAGTAAATCCATTTGGACTAGGATCTTTTCCTTTTGGGGAGTACTGGAGCGCCTGATCTACTTCCTTGAGAGCGATGGGCCTAAGCAGGGCTACGTTCTGTTCCTCAGTGATTAGGGTGGGTATGTGTTGCATAACCTTGGTAATGGCCTGATATTTGTTCTGTAGGGGCTCCATAAGGAGGTCTTTGTAGTAAGCGACCAGTTATGTTTCTAGATCCTCATGAGAATGGATGATTTGACCATTGTTGGAGGTTAACTGTGTGATTCGGTTGGTGTGTCACTCTTGAAGGGTGGACCTGTGAAAAAATTTCTTGTTTCGGTCGCCCTCCTTGAGCCACTGGATGCGAGATTTTTTTTCCACAAAATCTCTTCTTGGGCCTTCCTAGCTTCTAACTGTTGGCTTATAGTTGCTTCCTGGGTTTTAAGATCTTAAGTAAGTCCATGCTCCCGAATTTTTCTTTGTACAATGCTCATTTGATCTATCAACTACTTTTGGGAGTCGAAAATATTTCCAAAGGTTTTCCTGTTCTAGATTCTGAGTTATTTCTTAAGATTCTTGAGCCTATGCTGGAATTGGTACATCTTGGAGCCATGAGGTATCGGTGCTTCCCTCCACCACTCGTGGATCTTTTTGTGAAAATCTGGGTGGTTGATCCATAATTTCTCAAACCTAAAGGGTTTCCGACCTGGGGTCACCAGCACATCTAGCCATAGCTGAATGGGCCAGTGATTTGATTCATGAAAATCTAGAATGCTTGCCTCAAGAGTTGTGCCTTCCAAGAGGAGGGACTCTGAAATTAGGAACCAATCCAGTCTGCATGCTATTTGATGTATTCCAGTTCTCCTGTCTGTCCAAGTGTAGGTTCCATTAGGGGTTTCTAGGTCAATGAGGTCGATGTTGTCTATAAGATTTTGGAAGTCGCTGGAGTCTTGTTTTAGGCATTGAGTTCCCCCTTTTTTTTCATCCAGGTTGCGTATTAGGTTAAATTCACCCCCTACAATCCATTTGTTGTCCTTGGTTAAGGTAGACAGGTACTCCAGGTTACTAAGGAAGGCTTTATTATCCCTGGAATTGGTTGGTCCATAAACATTGGAGAGGTGGCCAGGTTTGTTGGAGCCGATGAGCCTGTAGGCGGCTGTGATAGACCATTTGGTCGTGATGAAGGTTTTCATAATGGTTGTGTTGGGATTCCATAGTACATATAGGCCTCCGAGTGTGCCTGTGGCCACTATGGATACCGCTTTCCATTGCTTCCAACAATAGGGGAGAATCCTATCTATGTATTCAGTAGCGCATTTTGTTTCTTAGAGCATCATTATGTCTAGTTTCTTTTCTAAGATCAAATATCGTAACAATTTTTTCTTGCTACATCTGTTGATACCTCTTATATTCCAAGAGATCATATTCATGAGGAGGAGGGGGAGGGGAGAGGTGGAAATCTATCTGAGATGAGGTGGATCTGACTGGAGTTCACCATGAAATGACCTATCTCTTGTATGAGCTTGTTTGTCGACTTCCTTCCTCTTTTCTTTTCATCTTTCTGAGCTTTACTCTGATCCTTTGGCTGATTCCCTTGTATTCCCAAACCCTCACTGGATCTATCTATGGATCCAGCTGAGGATTTGAGGAAGACCTTGTGCACTTTTTGCATTTGATCTGGAGGTATGGTGTACAGTTTTTGGTGTCGATATGCGTACTCTAGGTGCTCCAGGTCCAAACCTACTAGTTCTTGCTCGTTCAGATCCATCTCGACATCCCCATCCTCATCTTCCAAGTCATACTCCATTTGAGTTTTAGTGTCTTTTGGAAAAGTGGTTGGATTCATCTCCGGTAGTGGTCCTCCTTTCCCTTTACCTATTTGTTGGGGTATTTTCTCCATCTGCGCCTCTTTGGGGTTTGAGGGGTTCTTTGGTTGATCTTGTAGGATCACATATTTATTGTTCATGGAAGGATCCTTATTTTCCCGGGTTGTCTACTTTCTTCTGCCTTGTCTTTGCTTTCAAAGTGCCTGAGAAAATCCATCCTTGTCTTTCCCGGCATCTGAATTCCCCTCTTTGTTTGCGACATTGAGGGGGCATTCTCTAAAGAGATGTCTGTTCTCATGGAATTTCCTACAACTGAATGGAATATGTTCATAGTCAATGGTTTGCATCCAGTCCTCATTGTGGTATTCTAGGGCTATGGATCCCGGGAGTGGCTTGGATATATTCATGTATACACAGATGCACGCATATGAAGTGTATCGTCTTTGCCTAGTGGCCTTCGAAGATTTGACATAGACACAAATGGTGTTACCTATACCTGCAAGAACCTCCTCCAGCCAGAATTCCTAAGGTAGGGAATATAGTTTGATCCACACTGGTGAATTTGTGAAGTCTTCGGTTTCAGGGATAAATTTCTCTGTCCAGAACCTCAAGAAGAGTTGCGTTGAGTTGAAAAAATATGGCCCTCCTTCAAAAATGCAGTTTCGGTTCTCTAAGTTGTGTAGGATGATGGTGAAGAAAACCTTGGAGCCCAATTATAGTTCATAATGTCCCCTGGGGTTCCACCAATGCTGTATCCATTTGATCAGGTCTCGTTCTGAGGGCTAGAGCCCTAAAAATTTGCCTACTAAGGCGTAATCTCTCATATATTGTTTTTGTTCCTGAATGAGGGGTGAACTGATAACGTATTTCGGGGCATGTGGTGCTTGTGGGATACACTTTCTTGGTATCCATGGCCTTGACACACTTGCGAGTGTTGGCGCTTTCCCTAAGTCAATGTCCATCTCTTTATCTTTGAAGGTTCCTTCGGCCACTATCTTGGAGCATAGATCGGGGGGAGGTTCGAAGGTGGGTTTCTTGGAGACCTCTCCCGTGCTTCAAGTCATCGTTTCCTGGTTGCAACAGGGGCCTCTCGACCCTCCCTCCTTTAGAGGCATGAGCCCTAGTGGGGAAGACAGTTGTAGAAAAGTGACAGAAACCCTAAACCCTAGCCTGGTGCCGCTTCAAAATTTCTACATTCAATGTCTTCTTGAGTTTAGAGATACATTGTATCATAAACATTAACATTCATCAGTGCATAATAAAAAATAAAAAACACATCCACACAATGCACATTACACCAATATTTACATGGAAACCCAATGTGGGAGAAAGCCATAGAATGTGTTTCTTATATTTCAATAATTACATTCAAGGAAGCACCAACTTCCAATTCTCCAACTCCAACTGGAAGGAGGCTCCAACCCCCTACTTTCTTAGGCTCCAACTTGAAGGAAGCTCCAACTCCCTGGGTTCTCCTTCTACAACCACCTATTTCTCAGGATCCAACATGAAGGAAGCTCGAACTCCTTGATTCTCCGACACCAACCAGAAGGAGGCTACAAACCCCTTTCCTTTCCCCGTCCAACTTCCCTGAAATAAAATTTTCAAATAAATGATGAAACCACTGCCATATTGTCATTGTGAGATATACCACTATAAACATCTACAAATCTATGCCAACAACCTAAAACCAACTTGTACCAATAGCCTATAATCTACCTGTATCAGAAATCATCCTACTCTAGAAAATACCAACAGGTACCCAACCTCTGTATGTTGCAACTTTCATATGTATTTGACCTACCTATACTGCAGCCTATGTATGTACAGTACCTGTCTATACTAAAGCCTAAGTACACCTTCAAAAAGCTAGGTTTTTCACCTTTATGAAACTTAGAATCTTTGTTTCCTTTGTCACATCATCCTACAACTTATCATTGTTTCCAATATGTAGTTGTGCCTTATACATACATCATCATACATATACCTTAACCAAGTGTCTCTCTAGTCATGTGCCATACATGTGTATACAATCATGATCAAGTGTAATAACCCTCACATGGACTAGACATCAAACTTTCATTGAAATGTAGCCTTAAACTATATCAACAACTTCAACAACACAACATAACCAACAACGCTCAACCATGTACCACAAAATCCCTTAACCATGTACCAAGAATCACAAGATATGCCTCAACACTCAAACCAACAAGGTGTACCAATGATAATTACCAAACATACCAATACAATATTTCTATAGATCTATCTCATACAGTAAGATCCATACAACCAACATCCTCTCTAGGGAAAATCCTCAAACTCTGATAACCATATCTCATGTAGACAACAATATCCAGCTACACATAAGAATATGACATACCTTTTGAACCTGTAGATAGATCTATTGTATGTGATCATTGTAGACCTTCCTAGGAACTTACTTTTAGACTCTGAGAACCTGACACCCTCATAAAATCAAGCTTTCATGGATTTTCCCAACCGTACACAACCTCTTCGTCTTCAACACACATATGTACACGCCCTAATCCACACCATCTCGTGTATGTACACGAATTCCTCCATTGCAACCCACATACACCTAACAAATTAGGGTTTTTTTCAATAATTCTACACCTTCGAGACTTTCGCCATTGACCCTCCTTTTATACCTCAAACTTTCATAACTTCAGATGTATCGATGAGTACCTACAATAAATGTTTCAGAAATAATAGATATTCAATGTTCTCATTAGGTGCTAATAAGAGACCCTTGCTCTCTTATTTATACTCTCCAAATAGCTTCCTCTAGGGGTTACCTTCTAACCAGCTTAACCCAATTTCCTTCTTTTATGGATAACCCACTTCTAACCGCTTGTCCACTTACAACCACTTTATCCACAAATATTAAACTCACCACTTCTAGTTGCAACTAATTTATTTTTAATCATTTTCTTTTTGCAACAACTTAACTCATGATTAACTCCTAGTTACAACCACTTTGACTAGTAAACTTCTTCTAGGAGCTTCTAGAATAAATTGACTTATTTGACTTCTAGGGATTCTAGATAACTCATGAGTGTTGTCCAACTCATAAGGCCATAAATATCTAATCGTGAGGAGTTACATGGCATTCCACATATCACCATAAATGGCATGACATGTACTATCCATATAGAATAGTCTTACCTAAAAATATATTGATATTAATACATTTATACCTAAAAAAAACTTGATTTTCTTAACCATATTGTTGGGGCTACCAAACATACTTAAGGTTTGACATCAATCTCTAAGGGTTGAAATCAATCTACAACATCACTCTCCAAGGGTTGACATCAATGACAACCAACTATCCAACTATCCATCAATAGAGACCAACTATCTGACACCATGGAATGGTGTTTTAGTTATGCCTTGTGCAACTCCTCCAAACAGTCCTATTGGTGTAGGTGCCATGTGTTGCGAGGGGGGGGGGATGGGGGGGTCCCACACTCCTCAGTCTAAGGCATTATGTCATTGTATGCCCCTGATTATATAAAACAATACACCAAACTTGAGGGTGGGCTTCTCTAGGAATGGTCAATTATTGGATATTATTAGTTAGGGAGGAAATTTGACCTTGTAGTTGCATAATATTATAGTCATTGGGTGGTATTATTACCTGCAAGATACCAAGATATCCTTCCATTACCTCAATTTTAATGGCATGTTCTAAGGCTTCCCCAAATGTAGTTATCTATTGTTGGGTTAAGGGAATCTGAGTTAATGGTAAAAGTCCCTGAATGAACCATTCCCTTTGGTGGTCTTCATGAATGGGATTGGATAATTTTCCTATTGCATCTTTGAATATTTGGTTATACACCTAGGCATATTTCATGATAATTATTTTTTGACTTGTGGTAAAGGAAATGGTTTCCCCTGGGGATTCCCTGGTTCGATGGATTTCATATACCATTTTAATGCCCGACTCCTTAACATGGTCTGAAACTCAACTAGTTTATTAGAATCCAATATTCCACGAGACTCCTAGATGGCCTCATAAAGGAACCAATGTTGTTCCAAATCCTCATCCCCTTTCCTTTAGAATTATGTATATCAGGTGAAGGATCCGGTGTGATGGTGTGCCATGGGAGGATTTGGGGAACCTATTAAGATAAATCCTAGAGGTCTTGGTTGTAATAATACTAAATAAATTTCTATATTACTGCTATTGATACCACTCAAAATGGTTGGACTAGAATGAGGAGAAATGACAAGAATTATGGGAGAGTTTATTGTATAATTTACCGTATTGGAATATTGCACTGAGGGACTGGGTGATCCAAGCCTGGTTCATGTGTCTTCAAGATGATATTCTTTCACCTAGGGGGTCACATTAGGATGGCATATCGTATCAATTCATGTAGTATACTTCACATCTTCGAGTGCTATAGGGGTTGATTCTCCCACAATTTCTTCAGAGGTTACAACTGAGTCTTGATCCTTAGTGGTGACTCCTATCATGATTCTTTCTTTTGACTTCTCTCCATATCATATACTCTCTCTAGAACTCTCATATTTCTCTCCAAACTTCTCCTTCAACCATTGGCTGGAAAAAATTACACATAACTACAACTCTTTCAACTTATCTAACTCTCTTGTATGAATCTTCTCGAGGCTGATCTCCTTTCCTAACTAATCATGCCTCTTCATAAAATTTCACATGTACTCTCACCATCAATTTTCAAGCACCACAACCCTTTTCTAAGCATGTTTGTCTATGGAACTCTTGTCATGATGACCCCCCATACCTCAAGTAATTCCCTATCCTAACTCATGGATCCTCGCCTAAATCAGCCGCCCCTCATGTGAAAAGGGTTGTACTCATACATTTCGAAAAAAGGAACCTCTAGAATTCCTTCTTCCACTAGCAAGATCTTCATCCACAACAAAATTTCTCTCAGTAATATCACTCGGGATCCTTCGTAAAATACTACCTCTACCTTTGAGAATGGTTGGTTATTTTTGTGTGGAAAATTCAATGATGTATCCTTCCAAGGTAGTTTGGACCCAAAAGTCCACATCTTGACAAATTTGTTGATCCAACTTATGAAGAGAAATGATACACTCAATCATCCAATTAAATATTTTCTTGATGTGATGTTGAAATTATGTCGCTTCTTGTAACTGGTCGAGCCACTGGTAGACTTCTTATGGGAATCATATCTAGAAGATCTCGTACTGATCATTGGCTGGTTCGAAATAGAATAATGTGTCCTTCATATCCCTCAAAATTTTATGTCATAACTCATTTTATTGAAATTTAAACTCACAACACCTTCTTTCCCACCATATTTCAATGTCATAATTGAAGATGTGACATTGCATCCTCTGAAAAATCACTCAAAAGTCAGGTCCTAATAATAGAACCATTTGTTGGTGTGTTGGTTCAAAGCGATCAGACGAGGGTCCTCTTCAAGTTACCAACAAAAGGTATCGATGTAGTCTAGTGCACTGGAATTTATATCTTCCCAGGAGGGAAGAAGTCTCACCCTAACTGCAACCGAGAAGAGTAGAAGAGGGAAGGGTAAGGAGAAGACTCAGACAGATCCCCAAAGTATCAAGATTCATATTATTCCTGTGCATGATATTTTAAACATGTTGCAGTCATGAACCTTTCCTAACTGATAATGGAGAAACAGAGTTGCGTCGACATTCATATGGAATCTATAGTAATATAAGCGGGAAATTAAATATAACACAACATAACATTCAATAGAATCAAAAGGCTAAGTACACTAGGTATTTTCTTTTAATTGGGTCTCCAACTGCATTATCATATAATAGGTGTCTTCTTAGAATACATGATCATCTTGAGTGACATATACAAATGGTATTTCCAAAGATAATCGGCAAGTGCTTCTCCACCAGTGCGAGACAAGGTTGTATCATCCCCTTTCTCTTTCCAACCCGAAATTAATACATGACTCTATTACATTATCAATATGGTTCCCAACCCAGATCTCAAGATTCAACTTAACTAACAACAACAATAACTAGAACTAGACTCAGACTTGGACTTGACCTTTCCCAACCTACCTAACATTAACCTTACAATCATATTGATCCCATATATATAACCTGATCTAGGCTTGTTGGTTAAGAACCCAAGAGTTCTCTCTTCTTCTTGATTTGGTTCCAACCTCTTTCTTCAAAACTCGTCTTGTGTTGTCCTTCCAATTGTTTTATGTTCTAACTGTTTCATGTTGTGAATTCCCTTTTCTCCACTTTCTATTCCTTCCTTTGATTGGTTGTCCTACTTTGAAACAACTTGCGCAAATTCTTTTCACCAAAACAAAGCTCGCAAATAACTTATGCAACTTTTGTTCATCAAAAATAAGGGCCCAAAAGGCCCCGACAACAATCCTTGACTCATCCTGAGTCAAGTCTTTAGCTCTTCCGTGGTCTCTGGGTTGGCTTGTTGTTTCTCTTTGTATTTTTCTTCCAGGTTGCTTCCACTTCCAGCTTGAACTATTTATTATTTGGCTCCTTCAAGCAAAGTTCCCAACTCAGGTACCAGTTCCAGGGCTTTTTTCTTGACTTCCTGGAAGTTCTTGAACTTGTCCTGCAACTTCCTAGCAAGCAATGAAGCTTCAACGACAAACTGTTGGGTGGTGCCTGTGGTGAATTATTTTGGCTTGGATGCAATGAGCGAATTCCATTATGAGTCGTCTATAGCTTCCACTTGGTGCATCGGTAGGTAAGCAGTTTGGACTACTAGTCAAAATTCTTAAAGTCATTTCATGGCCACTGTCTGAGCTTCAAATAGTGTATTCAAATTATTATCCGCTTGCTGAATTTTGTCAAACTTTTCTTGTTGTTCCAGCGGATCCAGGGCTTTAGCCACTTCTTCATTGAAGGATTGGATCTTTAAGTGCAAGTCCTTCAGTGTTTGGTTGTTCCACAAGATTACTCCCATACAATATCTGACCTCTTTTAAGATAGTGGTGCACTCCACAAACTTTTTATGCAACGTTACTCTTGCATTGTTTCCTTCCAGAACAACCTTTTCTAATTGTTCCTTTAACTTTCTGGGTTTTAATTCATATTTTATCTTTATTTCCCGCAAATGCGCTTCTATATCTTCTTCTCATTCTTCTATCTCAACCAAGGATTCCTAAACCAATTCAATATGTTCTATTAGCTCATATGTTGCACTAGATTTCGACATTTGAGGTGTTGTCTTTCTGAAATTTGTCCAGGCCTCTGCTAGTTTATCCTTCACTTTCTCTACTTTTTGTTCTGCTTGAATTTTCAAATACTCCTCCTGCGTTATTCATGTTTGTGCTAGGAGTCCTTCTTTATTCTCGAATTCGTCTTCTCTTTCTTCTTATTGGATCCTCTATTCCAATTGCTCAATAGAGGCTCTGATTATGCCTACTAGTTGTGGCGTTGGAAAATTTGCGAACTCATCAAATGTAATAGTGGCATCCAAGGATACTCTAACTTGAAGCAGCAATCCACTAGTCATGGAGTTCTCTAAGGGTGTCTCCACTTCTTCTTCCCCTAGATATGGACCTCTCAATTGTTGTGCGAGTCTGGTCTTGAGAGCCATTGTATGTAGGGGGAGAACCTTTTTCTTTGCCAAGCAAAATTATAGTAGTTCTGCACATTGCTGCGAATTTTGGAGTACTGTCTCCAGTTGTTCTTTAAATGATGATGTTCTTTGTCCTGATAGTGTTTTTTTTTTTGAATCAGATGTGTTCATGTCTCTGTTGGTATTGAAACTTATGTATTCTCGCTTCTGATCATCGAAACCTCAACATTGATTTTTGGGAGCGGACACTGGGTAACCAGAACTTGCGGTACTGGAGTGGGTGGTGGGACTTCTGGTTTGTGGCTCTCTATCGACGGTAGAGTGACCAAAATGGGTATATATAGAGTGATTAGTTGGCTCAAGGCTCCAGTGTTCAAGGTAGTGGGATCTTCCAAGTTCTCATAGGTTTCATGGATATCCATTTGCATTGGTTTGGGTGAATTGGGTTGTGAGAGAACAATGGTATCTTGCAGTGATGGTGGGTATTTCTCATAAATAAGAGTTGAGTATGTGTTGGCAGTCAGATCAGGTCCATCTGTGATATTAATCATAGTCTGGGAAGCACGAGTGGCTACCCTGGTATGAGTTAAAGTCATGCATATTGGTTGTGGGGTTATGACTTTGGCAAGGGAAGAAATTGTTCAATATTTCTTTATTGAAATATCTCCTATGAACGCAACATCTAGGATCTTGTTAACGTCCTTACCTGATAGTACTTCCTATTCTAGAAGCTGTGGAAATAGTGGCAACATCCTCTTCTACCGTTGTAGGGATTTATCTTCCTCTTCTTCTGAATTTGTCGGCATTTGAGCCTTATGTTTCTTCTCTGTTGCGCCGGAACTTGGCCTTGCTTCTTCCTCCTACCTCTTTTTCTTCAGGAGCTCTGTTGGAAATAGGTAGTGCATACTTGAGTTGCAAGGGTTTCACTTGATTTTATTCCAAGACATAACTTCTTTGTCAAATGCTTCTTCCTCAAGGTAAAATGGTAGTGGCCTTGTGTAGAATTCATCGGGCTTCGCATGCCATGGCCAGATAAAGGTATAGTGGTGATTTAATACAAATGATACATTCCTTGTGTTGAAATGCAATAGCTCATGTGGTATGTTCAAACGGTAATTTTCGTCTATAAGCTGGTTATACCACTTCAGGAATTTTGCGTTGTTGAAATCTGTGTTCTCTGAATCCAATCTTGCATGCCAAGGTTCAAACATTTTTGTGAGGCACCCCTTCTCTAATGGTGCCAACTGTCTTCTTGTGGGTGGCCGCCACTTCCACATTGAAAAATCTATGAGTAGGTAGCCATAGGTAAAGGTTCCTCTTTTCTCCTGAGCTTTCTCACAAGAAATGAGGAGTTCCTCTAATAAGTAGCTACACCAGTTAAACAATTCTCGATTTTCATAAAATTTCACTACTGAGAAAGCGTCTAAAGTGCATTCACCCTTATAGTAGGAGATCATTGCCTTACTTGAAATAACATAGCATGATACCTAGACCGTCTATGGAATAATTGACTCAATATTCTTTGTGCTCCCTCCCCTCTGGGTGTGGAATTTATTGTATAAGCTGACTTCACCCTTCTTTTTCCCATTCTTTCTCACATCTTGGAATCCCTTATACACATCCTCACACTCTAGGGACAATCCAGTGAGATGTTGGATGTCCTCTACATGAATTGGGTATCTTCTGTTGAGCCATAAGCTCATGTCGTGCACTCGACTGATTAAAAATTTGGTACATCGCACAACCTCACAAGCGGTCCTAAAGACCAGTAGATCCCCAAGGTGCATAATAGTGGAATTGAACAAATTGATGAAGTTCGGTTTTGGGAAAAACTGCATGCCCCCTGTTGAGTCTGCATCCAAGTCCAAAAACACAATAAAATTCATTTAAGAAAATAGTACTTGGTCAATCAGGTCAAGCTCGATGATTTTTTTTTGCTCGACCTTTCCCTTGACATCGCCCATGACCTCGACCCTGGGATCATATGATTCGTCTAAAATTTCCTCTTTGGTAGTCAAATTTCGGCCTCCTGCTATTCTTGGTATGTTGGCTCTGGAGATGAGTTGGGGGTCAGGGTTGTCACTGGAGAGTGGAGGAATTTTTAGAGTGTGCCAGGGTGCAGATAGCTCAAGAAAATAGGGTAGCTGAAATAAACAATGAGTCTCGTGCCTTGGGTTCATGAGATCTTATAAGCGATATGATTGGAGATTCCTGTAGTCACTCATAAAGACACTTGTAATTAGGGAAACGATGCAATCTTAGGCTCACGCGTCCGATGAGACTGATAATGGGGTAAAATCCTTGAGGTGATCTTGGATTTAATGAACAAACTAACAGGGACATGGTCGACTTGAGGGAATTATTGTTTTAACAGGTGAGAATACCAGTGGGGATATCGATGGAATCCATGCATATCACACGTTTATGGATTGGCGAAATGTTCTGATAGGTTACTTTAATTACCATAAAGGGTATGACTAGACATGATGTGAATGGTACTTGGGCTATGATAGAGTTTGGATTCACCCCCCTTGACCACAATGAGTTTCTATGTCATGTTTAATGACCTTATTTAATGGAATGGTGACTCATATGACCCTATGCGGCTGAGTAAGAATTTTTTCACAGAAGAAACACTTAGAATGAAAAAAAAAACATATTTCGTGGCACCACTACGCGTACTCTGACGTTATTACATGTATTAAATAAATTACATAAAACCAAAATCTAAATACTGTATAAGCTCCCTTAAACTGGAGCAACCATCCTTTGGTTTAAACATGATAAATGTAGGGCTTCAGGTGGGCACCATTCACCCAACCTGGTCGGAGGATATCGTTCAGTAGTGCTAGATTGACTACACCAGAGTGTCAGATTTCCACAACTATGAATGGACCCAACCAATGCATGCACAAATTTCCTGGATGCTTCTGATACGAGTTGTCATAGAGTAGTACCTCATCCCCTTGTGCAAATATTTTGGATTTAATGTGCCTGTCATGACAATATTTATGTCTAGCTTTCTCAACTGACTGATGAAAATATGCTAAAAATATTGCTTCCTCAAGTTCCTGCAAGTCTGCAATCCTTTGCGCAACCGATTCATCATTTGTCATCTATGTAGCATGTGCTATATAGAGATTGTGGGTGATAAACTATGCAGGTATAACAACTTCCTTCCCATAAACCAACTGAAATGGGGTATACCTATGTAGCTTCTTTGTGGTAGTTCTGTAATCCCATAAGATTGTTGGAACTCTATCATCCGAGTATTCCTAGTTTGTGCATCATACTTTTGTTAGTCCTCTTTCCAGAATTTTATTGAATGCCTCCACTGTATCGTTAGCTTGTAGATGATAGGGACTGCTCTTATGGTGTTTTATAAGGAATTATGTTGTCGACTTTGTGATTTTGTTTTTTATAAAATGACTACCTTGATCACTAGTCAGGATTATAGGGCATCCAAACCAAGTAATGACATTTTCAAAAATGAATCTAGCAGTTGTATCTGTCGAACAATATTGAATTGCCTCTGCTTCGTCCCATCTCATGAGGTAATATGTTTCGGTGATGATCTATCTGGCCTTTGAACTTTTAGTTGATGGGTGATTGGTCCAATAAATTCAACAACCCACTTCTCAAATGCATGAACTTATCTAACTGGATGAAGGGGTAATTCATCTTTGTGTGATGGCTTCCCTACTCTTTGGCAGGTGTCACAATATCTAGCATAAACTTTATTGTATTTAAATAACGTATCCCATCACAATCCACCTTGAAGTACCTTTTGTGTGGTATATTCACCTCCAACATGTCCTCCCGTAACTCCATTGTGGAATTCCCATAGGATATCTTTCCTTTTGTGGCTCAAGACACATCTCCTAAGGATGTTGTCTAGTCCCAACATGTAAAGTTGTCCCACAATCAATTGGTAGTCTACTTCTCAAACCATCATATGTCATTTTTGGGTTGTGAAGTAAGTTTTTGGGTAGGTCCTGTATTGAGGAAGACAACAATGTCTTCAAGATACTCTGGGATGGCCTCAATTTGGAATAGGTCTACATATGGGAGTCAATCATCCACTTCTCCACCACTTTCCCCTGATTCCAACTTGGAAAGGAGATCCAGACCTACATTTTATCTACCAGGTTTGACAATTACCTCGAATGAAAACTCCTAAAAGAGCAGTAGCCACCTGCAAGTCCTTCCTTCAAGGATTGGTTTATTGACTAGGTACTTCAATGCAAAGTGGTTAATAAAAAACTTGAAATGAGAGCCTAAAAAATATTGTCTAAACTTCTATAATGCATAAATCATATCTAGATATTCCCTTTAGGTGGTTATGTACTTATGTTCGTCTTGTGAAAGATTTCTTCTAGAAAAATAGATAGGTTGGTCCATATTTCGTTCCCCTGGTTACGCTAAGATGGCTCCTAGGGAAATTCTTGATGCATCCACATGTACATGGAATTAAATTTCCCAATTGGGGAATATCAAGATAGGTGAAGTACTTAGTTTTTCTTTGAGGACGTCAAACATTTTGTCACATTCTAGTGTCTAGTGAAATATTTTAGACTTCTTCAACAATTTTTCTAGAGGTGCGGTGATAGTTGCATATATTTAGATGAACCTGTGGTAATGTCTTGTATGTTCCAGTGTCGAGTGCAATTGTTTATCACTTGTAGGTGGCAGCATGTTTAGAATGACCACAAATTTAGCTGGGTCTACCAGGACACCTTCCTAGCATACAATATGGCCTAGTAGATTGCCATGTGGTATGTAGAAGATGCACTTTGTAACACACCCGATCCTAAGTACCCTTTTAGGGATGGGGAATCAAAATTTATCTTACTTTAACCATATTGAATCCTCTTTATAAGGTTTCTATCCACGTCTAATCAACTGTAGATTTCTAATGACTACTACCAGGCTCAACTCTAAGCTCTATAGTGCAATTTATGGACTCCCAAATCTCTTCGGGTGTTATTACTCAAGGGTCGCGTGGCACCCACGTAGGTCCGTCTCCTTTGTATCATCCCAAGTTCCTCGAAGTCTTGAAGATTCCCAAATGTTCCTACATATATGATGGAATTCCATCCACCATCCAATCCAACAGTGGAACTTCATCCTTGTTTGACACATAAGCTTAAGGGAAATTTGGCGTTCGACGCTTTGGCGTTGAACACCCCTTTTTCTTTCTACGTGCATATCCTTTGAAGCCCTGAAATATTGAACTCCCAAAGGAGCCATAAATATTTCCACATGGCTTCGGCCTTCGGTCCTTTTGGCTTATCTATGATACTACACCCCAAACCTTTGGAGTTTTGAAATCCCGGACTCCCGAAATGTCCACCCCTACGCGTGATGGAGTATTAAATGTAGAGGCAAGGAGAGGTGGGTCTCGCGTACTCCACCCGCTAATGGGCCAAGTGATTATGTGCGAGGGGAGTGACACATTGTAAGGTAGGGGTGACACATGGCCCCATCAGTGAGTGACACATGTCACATTCAAAGGGGCACCTAGGCTCTGCGATAAGCATGAATCAAGGTGACACATAGCACATCGAACATGGATCCATGTCACCCTGGGTGATGACAATGTACCACGTCACTCTGGATTGAAAACCTTCCAACGCCACTTATATCTCATGGTTGAGATGTGCCCACGTAGTTCCAAATATCTATGGCTTCTGTTACTTCATAACTTTGATGTTCAGGGGATCCACAGTGTGACTTCCTTCTTTCTCCCAGAGCGGTCAACTGCGGGCTGACCACAGTCTAGATCTAATGGTCATGGGATATCCTAAAGTTTCCTCATATATACGACACTTATCACTTCATGAATTCAACGTTCGGGGGTTCTACCCACTCCACACTCTTTTTCTCGCAAAGTAGGACTATGTCGAAGTGTTTTATGTGAGTCCCTCCACTGGTTGATTGGACAGTCAAGAGGGGTTCTCAATGGAATCCCCAGATCCACGACTCACATTAAATTCACAACTCCAAAATTTGGGGGACTTGGAGTCATGACATCGTTTTTCTCTCGAAGTGGTCAACACTAGACTGACCTCAATGTAGATCCAACGTCTAGGGAAACTCTCGAATACCCTCGGATATGTGGCTCACATTACTTTATGATTGGTAAGTGGGTTATGTTTTAATGGTGGGACATATCCCACGGTCATAGTTAAGGTAACCACCATATGTCAGTCCACCTTGCGGGTAACCGTAACAACAAGTTTTCTTTGGCTGGTTTGAGAGTGGTAAGGCCATAACACCCTGGAGCTCTGAAATCCCATAGTTCCAAAGCTAGAAAATCTTATCTCCTTTCGATTCTAGCGCAGGGTTCCTAGGCCTTGGTCATATGGGTCATCAGATAATTCTCATGGGCTGCACACTTAACTCTTAGTTGTGATTTGGCTAAGGCCATGAACATGAGCCCTCGGTCACACCGATGAAGGGTTTGAAGGAAACATCCTCCCTCCACAGAGCTTGAATTTGGGATACTTGCGAAGGTAAATTTGATGGATTAGAAGGACTTAAGTATTCTAGATAACTCTACCCTAACTCTTGTATTAAAATGTCATTGCTTGTGAAAATATCCCTTAGTAGATTTCCAGCCAGTGCAGGGACCGTATCTCATTCCTAGATTCACTTACAGACCCATGTTCCATAGCTCTCTAGTTGTTAAGATGATATGAACAGAAGACCATGTAAATACAAAAGTCTACACAAGAATAATAAGCATTTCTAGTGATTTATCACACATTGTAAAACTTAACCATAAACACAAACATGCAACCATAACTTCCATTCCATTACATAGAGTATGAAAATACTTATTAGAAACCCAGATCGTGAAGCAACTTCTAAGAGGGGTGCTTATTTCCACCCAACCGTAGGCACAACCACTCCTAAACAGATTTACCACTAGCCACCCCCTAGCTAAACCATGATGCTCTAAGAGAGACTCCTTCTTCTTTTTTAGAGACTATCAAGGGTGAAGGTTACTCTCCTCCTCCCACATGAACTTAGCAAATGGTTTTATCTGTACCAAGCAAGGGGGCCTGCAACGAGTACTTTAATAGTCACTTGTCCTCTTTGCAACCTTCTTTATCAGCTTGGATTGAAAACACTACCAGTAGCTTCTTGCACCCATAACAAACTTGTTTCTCAATTCTTCTCCAAATAATCCCGAGAGATACGCTTTCTCTCTCTCTTTAGGAATAATCATCTCTTGACTCCTCTCCCCTGCAAATCTTCCTCTGCCCATAAAATCACTTCCTTTATTTTCCTCCTCGAAAAAATTGTATGGGTTTGAATCCCCATTTCATCATCAGGTCAAAAAGTCTTTCAAGTGGGTACTCTACCCATATCCTCATTAACTCTTGAGAAAAGATTCCCAACTACCAACCTAACTGGTAATTCATTTCAGGTTCAAAGAATAGTTTTGGGTCTAAGTAATTAAATACAGTAAGGTACCAATCTGGTGGGGTTCATCTCAACCATTTATGGTTCCCCTCACCGTCTCTCACATATCATCATGGTCTACCCTGGAAAACTCGCTTCAACAGTTATGAAACACTATCCATTTTTAATTAATAAAATAAATACATACATTACCTTTTATAACAAAAAGTTTCATCAAATACAACATTCACACATATGCAATCCCCCACGGTCTTTTGGCAAGTTATAGTTATATTTACAAGCTAGGGGAAACAAGGGTATTACACACTTCCTTAGGTTCAGATATATCTACAATTCCTGACATCTATCAAACATTAACTGGAGTAGCCCTACATGTTCCTTTAGTAGGATGTATACTATCCAATCATCCATGTAGACCTCTACAAACTTGTGGATGAACTATCAAAATGTTGCTATCACGATCCGGGAGAAGGCTAAAGGGGAATTATTTAAGCCAAAGGGAAATAAATTGTATGTGAATGACCCCCATTCAGTTAGGAATGTGGTCTTATTATTTTCTTCTTCTACAATTATGACTTGGTGATATCGTGAGAATCCGTCTATAAATGAATAATATTCTTTTCTCGCAACCTGATCTAACACTTCGTCACTGAAAGGTGTTGGAAATGGATCATGCACACATGAATAATTCATACTTATGTAGTCCAAACAGACCCAAATGTCTTATGTATCCTTCTTTCTCTGTATAACTATGGGTCTAACCCACTCTGCTTCTTCGGTCGAAAAAATAATCCCTGCCGCAAGAATTTTTTCTACTTCCTTCTTGACCTTCTCTTTTATTTTAGGATTAAGGCGGTATGGTCTATGATTCATAGGTTTTGATTCAATTTTTAACTCGATATTCATTTCTCCCATGGATCCTTTTATACCTTTAGTTCTTATAATGTTATTGGGAACAAGTATTCATACTCCCACAACAAGCTGTGGACTTCATTCATAGTCTGCTCATCCCAGTAATCTCCTATGGAAGCTATCTTAGGATGCTTTGTACTCCCTATATTAACTTTATGCAACTTCAATGGATGGTTATAGGAGCTATAGGTGTGGCTAGGTATAGTATCCTAAATGTCTTTATTCCCTTATGTTTCTTTAATAGTTAAGTTTCCGAGTTCTTCCAAGTCATTGAGTTTTTCCAGGTATTTATCAACTTTACAAAAAGATATAGGTATCTTATCAGATTCATGACTTATACTGGACTAAATCAAATGAACATGGTCATCACATACTACTGTTCCTGGTCTTTTTTTGCAAAGGTCAGTAAAAATATTTTCTTGGATTCTTTGAATAACTATGTTGAGCCTAGGGTACTTACATGTGAAGGAGAAGTCCTTGCAAAACTGGTCTTTTAAGGTCTTCCAACAACTTGTTTGTCTTCTGGTCTCTTCATGTATGTACTAGGGTTTTGGTATTAGATCCAATGAGTGGAGAAATACCTGAACCCATAGGTGAGAGGGTACTTCTACAACTCACCACTATTTTAAACAATGCTCAATATGCACTTTGGGGTCATACTGTCCATTGAACAATTGCACATCTTGAAAATCTATATGCATCTCTTCTTTCAGTTGATCCCTTGTTATAGCAAGATTTGCCTCACCCTATGCAATCTTGCACAAAGGGCCTTATTCCATCTCCCTATGCAGACTTATCTTCCTTGTTGATAAAATCTAGAGACAAAAATAAACATTTTTCCACATGTACACATCTTTCACACTATACAACATGCGTATACACAGGCTTCTCCACTACAACCCACATACATCGAGATTTGTGCCATAAAATGAAAATTAAATGTTAGGTTTCCATGTCATGACAGGATATCTCTAATCCTTGGCCTTCCATATACTAGAAACTTTCCCACTCGAGCCTTCAGTTGCATTTTGAAGGCTATAAATGGGCCAATTTCGAGCTATGGAAAAGGAGAAAGAATTCAACCTTGAGAGCAGAGTTACTCTAGAGAAATTATTACTTCATATTGATTATGCATCCCTTTGTCCTTTAAGTCTAAACACATTGTTCAAACCCAAAGCTCTTCCCTTATTGATGGAGAACCTCATTTTCTCCCTTCTATGAGCTTGCCTTTGGTGGAGGATTGAAGTGGTGGAGGCCCAGCTTGAAGGAACTTAGTTTCTCAGTTTTGAACCGTGCTGACACAGAAGTCTATAACATTTTCACTTCTACTGATCATTTGTTAATAGAAATACTCCTTTCCCATCCAATTGATATCTTGCAAATATATGAGTTATTATCCATGGGCATATTTGTTGTGTATATTAATGGATTATGCTATCTAATGTGCTAACCATTTATATTATCACCATATGCTTTCTTTGCTTGTTTGTTGAGAACTTATTGTAGGTACATAGATTTGGGTCAAAGTGCTCAACGGTGAACATCATCGAACATTAGGACAAGGTAGGTATCTTTATTATCTCACTTGCATATTGGTTTATATAGCATTTTGTTAGGATAGAGTTGATTTCTTTAGTCATATCCATTTGTTGCGGTTTACCCTATCCATAGAGATATTTTCCTCGTAACATCCCTACCTTGGAATCAACATCAAATGATTTTTTTCGTGTCTTCCCACTCCATAATAAAGGCTCTATGAGTGGCCCACCATCTAGTGGGGGTATCCTGCAAGGCTAAGTCAAGAACTGAGATCCTTTGATCCACCGCTATTTTCTCTTCCACGCTGGTAAAAAAATTGTCTACCTCAAAGGTACCATCATATGTTGGGTGTTCCCTAACCTCAGTTCCAATCCATCTAGTTTCTATGAGAGTTGTGCATCGTCTTGAGAATCGTTCATATGAGCCTTTCTTCCAACTATCAAATGCTAATTATGAATCCTCGTCAGCAGACTGTATACTTCTCCAACTTACCAATCCATCTGTAGTGAGATTTATATAATCCAGTCTTGTTCTAGTTGTTATGGTGTATAATTGGTGAAGAACATCTAATTCCATATTATTGTCCACCAAATCAATGTATCTAGGCCCTAAATACAAATCTAAGGGTTGAACCACTTTTATCCCATCCACTTCAAACATCATGGTTTCCTTCTTTATATCAATGATAGAATAATTTTCGTATTCCAAATAAATTCTAAGTAGAGAAGGTTAGGGATCCTTGTCTCCCATGATTTCAATTACCTCAAAATCGGATGTGATTTTAACTCTTGCCACATCTATTTCTACATTTTCCAGCCTTCCTATTGGGAAAATGGAATACGAGTTCTCTATTCTCAACTGGATGGGGGAATACACTAACTAAGGTTTTCCCAAAACTTCCCAGGTCTTTTTGGGTAGGATGTTGACATTGGATCCCAAATCTAGCATGACATATTTAATTTCAAAATCATCTAGTTGGGCTTCAAACCTAAATTATTTTCATGTTCGCACCTTTCTTCTTTGTATTCTCCGGGTACTCTTCTCAGGGAGGTTGGTCATTATGATGGCTTATGGAGTTCCCTCATTTCCCAGTATTAGGTACAAGGTGTTGTGCAACTTCTCCGTAAGTTGGTCATCCTTGAGGATATTAAAGAACAATTGAAACCAGAGATTGATTACGTTTTAGGACTGCTCAAAGTGTCTCTTTGGAATTAAATGGTTTCTAGGTGCAGGTGGTGAGGTAAGTTCTTTCACAAGTTTAGGTTGAAAGGTGACTTTAGGGGAATTCTCCACCATTGTTGGAGAAGAGATACTCTTAAATATTTCTATTGCATCTTTGAAGAATTTTTTTGTTTCAAAGGGTCATACTTGTCATCCTTGGGACCTTCTTTAGGAATCTTTGGATGACTTTCTGCATCTGCCCTAGCTTTTTCTCCTCCATGGGTGATGATGTTCATCTTAAGTATATTTCCCTCATTTTCCTTTCTTGGTTCTGAGCTTATGAATTTATCTCCTTGTTGATGAACCTGATCTTCTGATTTCGTGATCAGTTCTAGGTAGTCTTTGGTTGCATGATCTTTAGTTCTGGTAAAAAACTGGTGCATGAAATGGAGTCACATATACTTGCGCAACTCTTCATGTTTGTCCTAGAGAGGGCCCCATTTAATTGTGAGGAGGTCTCGTTACCCTCATGCATGAGAATTCATTTTCCAGATGCCCCTCTTTGTAGCACCCTGTGCACCAAACTTGAGGTCATCCTAGTCTTGGTATAGTTAATTCCTGAATCTTCTCCGTTAGTGCCGATATTTGTCCCCGAAGTTGCAAAAAACTTTCATCAACAAGAGGTCTGTTCACTCTCAGTCTCCCCAGATATCCTTCCATGGCTTCTATCTTCATCGATTGTTCCAAGGCATATGTTAAGGTAGCTATTTGTTGTTGTGTTTGATGAATTCTCATCAAAGGTAGTAATCCTTTGATGTACCATTCTCTCTGGTGATGTTTGTGAATTGGATGCACTAACCTCCCAATAGAATATTTAAATTTCTAAATGTACTCTTAGGCATATTCTCCTTCCCTTTATTGAATCTCCTGCAACTCAGAGAGATATTGTTGCTCTGACTGAGGTGGTTTGAATTCGACGATGAAATTTAGACAAACTTGTGCAAGGGTGAAAGATTTTCCTTGCACCCCTGGTTCAATATCCTTCATGTACCACTTGAGGGCATGGCCCCTCAAGGT
The DNA here is from genome assembly GCA_032191745.1 of Picea mariana. Lineage (NCBI taxonomy): Eukaryota > Viridiplantae > Streptophyta > Pinopsida > Pinales > Pinaceae > Picea > Picea mariana. The sequence goes on from JASDQU010242897.1 coordinate 52,370, forward strand.
AGTCTGAAATTATACTAACTTGTTTGCATCAAGATTCCCTCTAAATCTCCAGATGGCTTTACATAGGAATAAATATTTCTCTACATCCTCGTCCCCTTTACCCCATAATTCTGGGTATCAGACGATCGAGCCTCCCATATTTCCAACCATTAGGGGTCTTATTGTTCCTATTAAAATGAAACCTAATGACCTTGGTTGTGATATGCTAGGGGATCCCAATATCTTCCCAGTGTTTACACTTATAGACTATGAATGGTCGACTGAATGCAATGGAATAGAAATAGAATAAGTATGTGGTATAGAGCTTACCATGGGTATAGAGGGCATCTGGGGAACAAGTGATTCAAGTTTGGTTCCACTAACTTCTGGGCGGGTTTCTTTGATTTCGGAGGTCTCGTTTTCTTCCTATGGAGTATCCTTCTTGGACTGATTCTTGCTATTTCTTCATATTGGGGTTGAATCTTCTTGGTCCTCTACAAGACCCAGACATGCTTCATCATCCCTTGCTTCTACACACTCCTCTTCTTGTCCACCCACTTGGGGACTCCTTTCTTTCTGTTCTTCTCTCTGATGTAATATTAGACTAGCTAATATTTCTTTTCTTCTTATTTTCATCAACTCTTCCATATTTATTTCATATGTTCCTCCTGATATGATTAATTTTTGCAACACCTCAGACTACTTTACTTCTTTCTTTACCTTTCCACGCCACCACTTCTCAACTATGGTGGCTCTCCTAAAGAATTTCTCATTTCTTATGTTATTTTCTTGTCGATCCCCCATCTGTTAAACAACCCTTTCCCCTTATTAGGTCATTATCCTACTGTTATAACCCTAATTTGCACCAAACATGCTTACCTGGCATCAAGCCATCTCAGATTCCTTCTTTGCCAAAACACTATTGAACAACTCTTCTTAAAAACCCCTTTTATAAAGGCCCATGTGCCCTGCTCCATTACTACATGTGTGTACATGCTAACTGACCCAGGACAACCTGTGTGTACCTACAAAAGCATGGAAAAAGGAAATTTCTTGACGGAGCACACAACTTTGGGTAAGTTAAATAAACCTTTCGGCCATGCATGGCCGGTCACTCGACCAAATACCTAGCTTCTTATAGCCTATAAAAGAAGGGTTAGGGGTCCCATTTGAAAAGAGGAGAATCATAGTAAAGAAACTATACCCGATTGATCATTCCCTTTGTCCCAACCTTTAGCCATCCTTGTGCAAAGAGAAGTGTAGAGAAAAGAAGTTGGAAGACAGTGGAAGAAGAGCCCAGGACCAGGATTGAGGAGCAGTAGCCGAATTTATCATTGTAAGGTATCATTGTGAAGTTAATAAAAGAACTGCTTTTCCCGTCCTGCCATATGAGATTGTCATTATTGGAATATTGATTGTATGATTGATTAAATCTCTAACCCGTTAGTTCATATATCAAATGCATGTGGAGTTCTTTATTTGTCTTTAGTGAATGCAGGTCAGCATTGGGAGGAGAGTTGCAGTCAAAGAATGACCAAGCGCGAAAAGGGATCGACATCAAACATGAAAAATAAGGTACATCAACTTAATCTCTTGAGCCTTGTATTTACATATTAGTAATGGGGTTTGGGCATGGGATGATGGTAAAAAGTAAGAATCTTTAGGTCATTTATGCATGCATGATAAAACCCTTAATGCTAGTCCGTAGGAGGGATTTCCCAAACACAACACCTACCCCAAAGTCACCCTACCTCGAGCATAGGTGTTTAGGCGGTCATCTTAGTCAAGGGAATAGTTAACATCCCCTCCTCCATCAAGCATGCTTTGATCCACAAGGGAATTTCCCTCAACAATCTCCCACATGCACCTTTCTTGAAAATTTCTTCTGCCCTTGAAAAATATTGGTTATTCTCAGTTGTGAATTCAATGATATACCCTTCCAAAGTCGGGTTAACCCATAAATCAACTTCTTGCATAATCTGGTGAACCAGCCGATGAAGTGTTGAGATATTCTCTATGTCCCAAGTACAAGTCTTCTTGACACATTATTTGAATTTTGGAGCTTCCTTTAGCCATTCTACTCAATGGAAAAACTCTTCCAGGAATTTTACCCTGAATATCTCATATTGGTCATTCGATATTTCTAAATAACAAACATAATCTCTTGTAGCGTTCATGCTTTTACCTCACAACTCTAATTCCTTCCATATAAAGGCATCATTATTTCATTCCCACCATTGCTTAACATTAGATCTATAGATCCGTGAAAGCATTCTCCTTTCAGGTTTCTTTTTAAAGCACAGTTCCTGGCAACAAAACCATTTTGTTGGTGGAAAGTGATCAGACTAGGGTCCTCTTCAAGTTACCAACAAAAGGTACTGATGTAGTCTAGTGCGTTGGTATTTTCATCTTCCCAGGAGGGAAGAAGTCTCACATGAAGCGCAACTGAGATGAGTAGGAGAGGGAAGGGTAAGAAGAACACTCAGGCATATCCCCAAAGTATCAAGATTCATATTATTCCTACGCAAGATAGTTTAAACTTGTTGTAGTCTTGAACCTTTCCTAACTGAGAATGGAGAAACATAGTTCTGTCGACATTCATATGGAAGCTATAATCATTTAAGAATACCAGACATAAAACATAACACATCATAACATTTAATAGAATCATAAGGCTAAGTACACAAGAAAATTACTTTTAATTAGGTCTGCAACTGCATTGTCATATAACAAGTCTCTTCTTAGAATACATGATCAACTTGAGTCACATATACAAATGGTCATGCCAAAGATAATCAACAAGTGCTTCTCCACCAACGCAAGACAAGGTTATCTCAATCCCTTGCTCTTTCCAACCCTAAAATAATACATGACTCTATTACATTATCAGTCTGGTTCCCAACCCAGATATGAGGATTCAACTTAGCTAACAACAACAGTAAGTAGAACTAGACTCAGACTTGGACTCAAACTTCTCCAACCTGCCTAACCTTAACCATGACCAACATGTTACAATCATATTGATCCCATATATATAACTTGATCCAAGCTTGCTGGTTGAGAACCCGAGAGTTGTCTCTTCTTCTTGATTCGCTTGAAACCTCTTTCTTCAAAACTGGTGTTGCATTGTCCTTCCAACTATTTTATGTTCTAATTGTTTCATGTTGTACATTCCATTTTCTCCGCTTTATGTTTCTTCCTTTGGTCAGTTTTCTGGTTCTGAAACAGCTTGTGCAACTTCTATTCACAAAAAAAAATCTCCAAAAAAACTTGTGCAACTTTTGTTAATCAAAATGAAGGTCCAAACATGGTGCGAAATTGGATACCAGGGTTCTTGGAGGTTACCAACAAAGGTACCACTATAGTCTAGTTGCATTGGAATATTCAACCTTCCACAAGGGAAGGAGGTCTCACACGAAGCGCAATCGAGACTTTGTGTGATAAAGAGAATTACATAGGACACATCATCAAATCTAGAACATCATAGCATAGTTCCATACTTATATGTAAATATATCATAGCATCAGAAGCCTTAGATCGATAAAGACAATGAATCGTCTATGGTGCTCAACATTAAAGTAAACACATACATTACACAAGTTACTAAAACAATAATTCAATTAGTAAATACACAACACAAGATGAATTACGCAAGAAAGAGACCATATATTCATCCTCATAATAAAAAAAAATCTCAAAACCCCACAACAACAGAGAAAAACGCAAAACCAATGGAAAACCCAGAACATAAACTTAGAACAAGACATAATAGAAATGATCAGAGTCCAACAGAACATAATTGAAATGAATAGAATCAAACCTCAACTTTTAAGCCCTAATATTGGCTCATTACCCCTTAATTGGGGCATATTATATTAGTAATGTTATTTTATTTATGTTGGCTTTAGGCCAT
>JASDQU010242897.1:56311-73288 GCA_032191745.1 Picea mariana
TTGTTTATCAGCTTGGATTGAAAACACTGCCAGTAGCTTCTTGCACCCAGAACGAACTTGTTTCTCAGTTCTTCTCCAAATAATCCTGAGAGATACACTTTCTCTCTCTCTTTTGGAAGAACCATCTCTTGACTCATCTCCTCTGCAGATCTTCCTCTGCCCACAAAATCACTTCCTTTATTTTCTTCCTCGACAAGATTGTGTGGGTTTGAATCCCCATTTCATCGTCAGATCAGGAAGTCTTTCAGGTGGGTACTCTACCCATATCCTCATTAACTCTTGAGGAGGGCTTCCCAACTACCAACCCGACTGGTAATTCATTTCAGGGTCAAAGGACAGTTTTGGGTCTAAGTAATTAAATCCAGTAAGGTACCAGTCTGTTGGGGTTCATCACAAACATTTATGGTTCCCCTCACCATCTTTCTCATAGCATCATGGTCTACCTTGGAAAACCCCCTTCAACAGTTATGCAACATTATACATTTTTAATTAATAAAATAAATACATACATTACCTTTTATAACAAAAAATTTCATCAAATCTAGCATTCACACATATGCAATCCCCCACGGTCTTTTGGCAAGTTATAGTTATATTTACAAGCTAGGGGAAACAAGGGTATTACACACTTCCTTAGGTTCAGATATATTTTCAATTCCTGACATCTATTAAACATTAATTGGAGTAGCCCTACATGTTCCTTTAGCAGGATGTATACTATCCAATCATCCATGTAGACCTCTACAAACTTGTGGATGAACTATCAAAATGTTGCTATCACGATCCAGGAGAAGGATGCAAGGGAATTATTTAAGCCAAAGGGAAATAAATTGTATGTGAATGACCCCCATTCAGTTAGGAATGTGGTCTTCTTATTTTCTTCCTCTACAAATCTAACTTGGTGATATCCTAATCTAACACTTCGTCACTGAAAGGTGTTGAAAATGGATCATGCACACATGCATAATTCATACTTCTATAGTCCACACAGACCCAAATGTCTTATGTATCCTTCTTTCTCTGTATAACTATGGGTCTAACCCACTCTGCTTCTTCGATTGAAAAAATAAGCCCTGCCACAAGAATTTTGTCTACTTCCTTCTTGACCTTCTCTTTTATTTTAGGATTAAGGCAATATGGTCTATGATTCACAGGTTTTGATTCGGTTTTTAACTCGATCTTCATTTCTCCCATGGATCCTTTTATACCTTTAGTTCTTATAATGTTATTGGGAACAAGTATTCATACTCCCACAACAAGCTGTGGACTTCATTCATAGTCTACTCATCCCAGTAATCTCCTATGGAAGCTATCTTAGGATGCTTTGTACTCCCTATATTAACTTTCCGCAACTTCAGTGGATGGTTATAGGAGCTATAGGTGTGGCTAGGTATAGTATCCTAAATCTCTTTATTGCCTTATGTTTCTTTAATAGTTAAGTTTCTGAGTTCTTCTAAGTCATCCAGTTTTTCCAAGTATTTATCAACTTTACAACAAGATATAGGTATCTTATTAGATTCGTGACTTATACTGGACTAAATCAAATGAATATGGTCATCACATACTACTGTTCCTGGTCTTTGTTTGCAAATGTCAATAAAAATATTTTCTTGGATTCTTTGAATGACTATGTTGAGCTCAGGGTACTTACTTGTCAAGGAGAATTCCTTGCAAAACTGGTCTTTTAAGGTCTTCCAACAACTTGTTTGTCTTCTGGTCTCTTCATGTATGTACCAGGGTTTTGGTATTAGATCCAGTGAGTGGAGAAATACCTGAACCCATAGGTGAGAGGGTACTTCTGCAACTCACCAATGTTTTAAACAATGCTCAATATGCACTTTGGGGTCATACTGTCCATCGAACAATTGTGCATCTTGAAAATCTATATGCATCTCTTCTTTCAGTTGATCCCTTGTTATAGCAATATTTGCCTCACCCTATGCAATCTTGCATAGAGGGCCTTATTCCATATCCCTATGTAGACTTATCTTCCTTGTTGATAAAATCCAGAGACAAAAATAAATATTTTTCCACATGTACACATCTTTCACACTATACAGCATGCGTATACATAGGCTTCTCCACTACAACCCACATACATTGGGATTTGTGCCATAAAATGAAAATTAAATGTCGGGTTTCCATGTCATGTAAGGATAACTCTAATCCTTGGCCTTCCATATACTGGAAACTTTCCGACTCGAGCCTTCAGTTCTGTTTTGAAGGCTATAAATGGGCCAATTTCGAGCTATGGAAAAGGAGAAAGAATTCAACCTTGAGAGCAAAGTTACTCTGGAGAAATTATTACTTCATATTGATTCCGCATCCCTTTTTCCTTTAAGTCTGAACACAGTGTTTAACCCCCAAGCTCTTCCCTTATTGATGGAGAACCTCATTGTCTCCCTTCTCTGAGCTTGCCTTTTGTGGAGGATTAAAGTGGTGGAGGCCCAGCTTGAAGGAACTTAGTTTCTTAGTTCTAAACCATGCCGACATGGAAGTCTATAATATTTTCACTTCTGTTGATCATTTATTAATAGAAATACTCCTTTCCCGTCCAATTGATATCTTGAAAATATATGAGTTATTATCCATGGGCGTATTTGTCGTGTATATTAATGGATTATGCTATCTAATGTGCTAACCCTTTATATTATCACCATATGCTTTCTTTGCTTGTTTGTTGAGAACTTGTTGCATGCACATAGATTTGGGTCAAAGTGCTCAACGGTGGACATCATCGAACATCGGGACAAGGTAGGTCTCTTTCTTATCTCGCTTGTATATTGGTTTATATAGCATTTTGTAGGGATACAGTTGATTTATGCAGTCATATCCATTTGTTGCGGTTTACCCTAGCCATAGAGATATTTTCCTCGTAACATCCCTACTTTGGAATCGACATCGGATGGTTTTCTTTGCGTCTTCCCACTCCATAATAAAGGCTCGATGAGTGGCCCACCATCTAGCGGGGGTATCTTGCAAGGCTAAGTCAAGAACTGAGATCCTTTGATCCACCGCTATTTTCTCTTCCACGCTGGTAAACAAATTGTCTACCTCAGAGGTACCATCATATGTTGGGTGTTCCCTAACCTCAATTCCAATCCATCTAGTTTCTCTGAGAGTTGTGCATTCTCTTGAGAATCGTTCATATGAGCCTTTCTTCCAACTGTCAAATGCTAATTCTGAATCCTTGTCAGCAGACTATATGCTTCTCCAACTTACCGATCCATCTGTAGTGAGATTTATATAATCCGGTCTTGTTCCTGTTGTTATGGTGTATAATTGGTGAAGAACATCTGATTCCATTTTATTGTCCACCAAATCAATGTATCTAGGCCCTAAATACAGATCTAAGGGTTGAACCACTTTTATCCCATCCACTTCAAACATCATGGTTTCCTTCTTTATATCAATGATAGCATATTTTTCGTATTCCAAATCAATTCTGAGTAGAGAAGGTTAGGGATCCTTGTCTCCCATGATTTCAATTACCTCAAAATCGGCTGTGATTTTAACTCCCACCACATCTATTTCTACATTTTCCAACCTTCCTATTGGGAAAATGCAGTACTGGTTCTCTATTCTCAACTGGATGGGGGAATACACTAACTAAGGTTTTCCCAAAACTTCCCAAGTCTTTTTGGGTAAGATGTTGACATTGGATCCCAAATCTAGCATGACATCTTTAATTTCAAAATCATCTAGTTGGGCTTCAAACCTAAATTATTTTCATGTTCGCACCTTTCTTCTTTGTATTCTCTGGGTACTCTTCTCAAGGAGGTTGGTCATTATGATGGCTTATGGGGTTCCCTCATTTCCTAGTATTAGGTACAAGGTGTTGTGCAACTTCTCTGTAAGTTGGTCATCCTTGAGGATATCAAAGAACAATTGAAACCAGAGATTGATTACATTTTGGGACTGCTTAGAGTGTCTCTTTGGAATTAAATGGTTTCTAGGTGCAGGTGGTGAGGTAAGTTATTTCACAAGTTTAGGTTGAAAGGTGAATTTAGGGGAATTCTCCACTATTGTTGGAGAAGAGATACTCTTAAATATTTCTATTCCATCTTTGAAGAATTTTTTTGTTTCAAAGGGTCATACTTGTCATCCTTGGGACCTTCTTTAGGAATCTTGGGCTGACTTTCTGCATCTGCCGTAGCTTTTTCTCCTCGATGGGTAATGATGTTCATCTTCTATAGATTTCCCTCGTTTTCCTTTCTCGGTTCTGAGCCTATGAAGTTATCTCCTTGTTGATGAACCCAATCTTCTGATTTTGCGATCAGTTCTAGGTAGTCTTCAGTTGCATGATCTTTAGTTCTGGTAAAAAACTAGTGCATGGAATGGTGGAGTCACATATACTTGCGCAACTCTTCCTGTTGGTCCTAGAGAGCGCCCCATCGAATTGTGAGGAGGTCTCATTACCCTCCTGCATGAGAATTCATTTTCCAGATGCCCCTCTTTGTAGCATCATGTGCACCAAACTTGAGGTCATCCTGGTCTTGGTATAGTTAGTTCCTGAATCTTCTCTGTTAGTGATGATATTTGTCCCCAAATTTGCGAAAAAATTGCATCGACTAGAGGTATGGTCACTCTCAGTCTCCCCATATATCCTTCCATGGCTTCTATCTTCATCAACTGTTCCAAGGCATATGTTAAGGTAGCTATTTGTTGTTTTGTTTGAGGAATTCTCATCAAAGGTAGTAATCCTTTGATGTACCATTCCATCTGGTGATCTTCATGAATTGGATGCACTAACCTCCCGATAGAATATTTAAATTTCTAAATGTACTCCCAGGAATATTCTCCTTCCCTTTGTTGAATCTCCTGCAACTCAGAGAGATATTGTTTCTCTGACTGAGGTAGTTTGAATTCGACGATGAAATTTAGACAAACTTGGGCAAGGGTGAAATCTTTTCCTTGCACCCCTGGTTCAATATCCTTCATGTACCACTTGAGGGCATGGCCCCTCAAGGTAGTCTGAAATTATACTAACTTGTTTGCATCAAGATTCCCTCTAAATATCCAGATGGCTTCACATATGAATCAATATTTCTCTACATCCTCGTCCCTTTTACCCCAGAATTTTGGGCATCAGATGATCGAGCCTCCCATATTTCCAAACATAAGGGGTCTTATTGTTCCTATTAAAATGAAACCTAACGACCCTGGTTGTGATATGCCAGGGGATCCCAATATCTTCCCATTGTTTACACTTACAGACAATGAATGACTGACTGAATGTAATGAAATAGAAATAGAATAAGTATGTGGTATAGATCGTAGCATGGGTATAAAGGGCACCTGGGGAACAAGTGATTCAAGGTTGGTTCCACTAACTTCTGGGCAGGTTTCTTTGATTTGGGAGGTCTCATTTTCTTCTTATGGAGTATCCTTCTTGGACTGATTCCTGCTATTTCTTCATATTGGGGTTGAATCTTCTCGGTCCTCTGCAAGATCCAAACATGCTTCATCTTCTCGTGCTTCTACACACTCCTCTTCTTGTAAACCAACTTGGGGACTCCTTTCTCTCTGTTCTTCTCTCTGATGTAATATTAGACTGGCCGATATTTCTTTTCTTCTTATTTTCATCAACTCTTCCATATTTATTTCATACGTTCCTCCTGATATGATTAATTTGTGCAACACCTCGGACTACTTTACTTCTTTCTTTACCTTTCCACGCCACCACTTCTCAACTATGGTGGCTCTTCTAAAGGATTTCTCATTTCTTATGTTATTTTATTGCCAATCCCCCATCTGTTAAAGAACCCTTTCCCCTTATTAGTTCATTATCCTACCCCAAAGTCACCCTACCTTGAGTGTAGGTGTTTAGGCTGCCATCTTAGTCGAGGGAATAGTTAACATCCCCTCCTCCATCAAGCATGCTTTGATCCACAGGGGAATTTCCCTCAACAATCTCCCACATGCACCTTTCTTGAAAATCACTTCTGCCCTTGAAAAATATTGGTTATTCTCAGCTGTGAATTCAATGATATACCCTTCCAGAGTCGGGTTAACCCATTAATCAACTTCTTGCATAATCTGGTGAACCAACCGATGAAGTGTTGCGATATTCTCTATGTCCCAAGTACAGGTCTTCTTGATGCATTATTTGAATTTTGGAGCTTCCTTTAGCCGTTCTACTCAATGGAACAACTCTTCCGGGAATTTTACCCAGAATATCTCATACTGGTCATTCGATATTTCTAAATAACAGACATAATCTCTTGTAGCATTCATGCTTTTACCTCACCACTCTGATTCCTTCAATATAAAGGCATCATTATTTCATTCCCACCATTTCTTAACATTAGATCTATATATCTGTGAAAGCATTCTCCTTTCAGGTTCCTTTTTAAAGAACAAGTCCTGGCAACAAAACCATTTTGTTGGTGGAAAGTGATCACACCAGGGTCCTCTTCAAGTTACCAACAAAAGGTACCGATGTAGTCTAGTGCACTGGTATTTTCATCTTCCCAGGAGGGAAGAAGTCTCACATGAAGCGCAACTGAGACGAGTAGGAGAGGGAAGGGTAAGAAGAACACTCAGGCATATCCCCAAAGTATCAAGATTCATATTACTCATGCGCAAGATAGTTTAAACTTGTTGTAGTCTTGAACCTTTCCTAACTGAGAATGGAGAAACATAGTTCTGTCGACATTCATATGGAAGATATAATCATGTAAGCATACCAGACATAAAACATAACATATCATAACATTTAATAGAATCATAAGGCTAAGTACACAAGAAAAATACTTTTAATTGGGTCTCCAACTGCATTATCATATAACACGTCTCTTCTCAGAATACATGATCAACTTGAGTCACATATACAAATGGTCATGCCAAAGATTATCAACAATTTCTTCTCCACCAACGCGAGACAAGGTTATCTCAGTCCCTTGCTCTTTCCAACCCTAAAATAATACATGACTCTATTACATTATCTGTCTGGTTCCCAACCCAAATATGAGGATTCAACTTAGCTAACAACAACAGTAAGTAGAACTAGACTCAGACTTGGACTCGACCTTCTCCAACTTGCCTAACCTTAACCATGACCAACATGTTACAATCATATTGATCCCATATATATAACTTTATCCAGGCTTGTTGTTTGAGAACCCGAGAGTTCTCTCTTCTTCTTGATTCGCTTGAAACCTCTTTCTTCAAAACTGGTGTTGCGTTGTCCTTCCAATTGTTTTCTGTTCTAATTGTTTCATGTTGCACATTCCCTTTTCTCCGCTTTATGTTCCTTCCTTTGGTCAGTTTTATGGTTCTGAAACAACTTGCGCAACTTCTATTCACAAAAACAAATCTCCAAAAAAACTTGCGCAAGTTTTGTTAATCAAAACGAAGTGCCCAACATGGTGTGAAATTGGAAACCGGGGTTCTTGGAGGTTACCAACAAAGGTACCACTATAGTCTAGTTGCGTTGGAATATTCAACCTTCCACAAGGGAAGGAGGTCTCACACAAAGCACAATCGAGACTTTGTGTGATAAAGTGAATTACATAGGACACATCATCATATCTAGAACATCATAGCATAGTTCCATACTTATATGTAAACATATCATAGCATCATAAGCCTTAGATCGATAAAGACAGTGAATCGTCTATGGTGCTCAACATTAAAGTAAACACATACATTACACAAGTTACTAAAACAATAATTCAATTAGTAAATACACAACACAAGATGAATTACACAAGAAAGAGACCATATATTCATCCTCGTAATAAAAAAAAATCTCAAAACCCCACAACAACAGAGAAAAACGCAAAACCAATGGAAAATCCAGAACATAAACTTAGAACAAGACATAATAGAAATGATCATAATCCAACAGAACATAATTGAAATGAATAGAATCAAACCCCAACCCATTACATAACTCCATGCTTTATAACTTTTCCGCTAGGCTTATTATCTTCTTGATTTCACTGTTATGCTTTCTTGATTTTGCGTCCTTCTGGCATGTGATGGAAAATTCCAGATATTTACGTTGCTCTTCCAGCTGGCACATCACTTTTTTTCCTTGTTGGTGTACTGACAGTTACCTTTCTGCCCCTTGTATCTAATGTTGATGTGATATGGGGTTCCGCAAAACCTTATGCATCCGAAAAACTGGTTCCTCAAAACAGAGGGTCCAACAACTCTTACATTCTTTCAAATTGCGTGTTCATGTTTATTGTTGTATTTTCTTTATTATATTTCTTTTTACATGAATGAATTAAGGTTTGAGTCTTTTAGAGTAGATCTAGGGTATGGTTTTCATATTCTAAACACCATTTTGTCTAGATCTAACACACAACCATTATATTAGTATAATTTGTACACCCTTGCTGCAATTTATACCCAACTAATTGGTGCCTCGACTGGGGAAATGAACCATTTATTTTTCCTTGATTGTGGGTGTGTGTATCATCCCCATACCCCCCCTCATCCTTGTGATTTTTTGGAGATTTTGATTGTTGTCTCTTTTTTTTCTATATATACATGCATATATAGGTGGAAACCCTTCATTTCTACCCCAGGAACAAGCTCACAACTTCAGCAAAAAAAAATCAAAACAATGCACTTTTTAACCTAGTTTTTGTGCTCAATCAATGCACATTCCCCCCTAGAACCTACACTCACCCAATGTACTTTCTAGGTCAATTTTTGCACTCATTTGATGCAGAATACATGGTAATTTTTGCACTACCAATGCAGAAAACATAGTACTTTTTTGCACTCTCTCCAAAATTTGTATTGGCATGAGGAGTATTCTTATAGGGTTTATTTGTCCTTTTATAGTACTTATATTATATTGGTAGTGCATTCTTTAAGATATATTATAAGTTGAGAAAGGCCTCCCTAGGGTGTTTTGTATCTTCTATTTTTTGGTCTCCTTTTAATTGTATTGCATCTTTTTGTTTTAGTATGCTTAGGATAAAACCTTAGCTTGTGTGAGTATCCCTTACATGTGCTTTATTTACATGAAATTGGGACAAATTAAAGCTTCTGTAGTTGCATGAGTATTTGTCCTAGCCTTTGGGTTTGTGTATGAGGTCTAAATATATGTTTTTTACAACTTGATATTTAATTCTTTTACAACTTTCATCCTTGGTTTGTTTGGTATTCAAGTAAGTATTTTATTTCATATTTAAAAGTTTTTTAAGACAGAAAAAATAATCCCTCTTCTTTCTTAGTACTTAGATTGTTGTTCTTGACTTTTAGTTTGAAATTGTCATTCTTAGCTAGGTTGAAATATTATCTTTCATTTGCAGGCGTGGAATGTTGCATATTTATTTTACCTTTGAAAGATAACTAGGATAAAGAAAGAGTTTAGATAACTAGGATAAAGAAAGAGTTTCTTTACTTTAGTTCTTATTTTAGTTGTAGCTTGTATTTTAATTTCATATTTCTTTTATTACAATTACCTCATCAACAAGCATTTCTTTTTTAATATGAACACGCCACTTTTGCACCCATTTCACACCCTATTTTAGTTGTAGCTTGTATTTTAATCTTCGGAAAAGACCACTTAACACACCTAATTCCCCCATTGGAACCTAAAACAATCTTGTAGTTAAGTTAGGGCTGTACGGATAGACATCCAAATATTATATGATATGTTAGCCTATCTTATTTAAAAAAAAAGAGATGGTCCAATGATGTAAGGATGAGAGACACCTCCATATGGTTGGTACTGAATAGTCAGTGTGATGTCTCATTCTCTATCCGATTCACCTTCGAATGGTTCCCACCACATTTATAATTCATAGGATTCTAGTCTATCTATACTACATAGGAATTTCTTAACTTGGGTAATTTGTTATTTCTACCCATGGCACATTGGAAGTTTTTCAAATAAAATATTAAATAATAACATCAACAACTTAAGAAGAAGGACATAATGGGAATAATAATTTAATACTTCATGTGAAAATCCAACACCCAAAATAATTGGCCTTTATGTCGTGGGATTGGCTTACATATATGTAAGCTCATGGGATCCACATCCATCTTATACTTTCTCCCAAAGTACTGTTTATCGATAGTAAATTAATAAAAAAATGTTATGTGGGAAATATTAAAATCCATAATGTATGTAGGGAAGGGAACATTTTAACTGATGATATGAAGTGCATAGATAGTGGACATTGTAAATGATTTGTTAGTTTGATATTTATAAAAAATAAATATTGTTGTTTGAGTTTTTTTAGGTAAAAAATATTGAAACGTTTAGTGGACACTTCACTTATCATGAGGGATAAATAAAGATGAAATAATAATAGAAAAGATGGTTTGGGTGGATATTTCTAGGATTGAAAGTTAAGTTTATCCCTTGTGGAAAAAGAGTTTCAATCGTTATGAAAAATGATTGAAATATGAAAGGAGGCGTTGGGTATAAACGTTATTTAATGCTAATTGTAGAATTGAAAATAAAAAAAAAAATTAGAAATAAAGTTTAAGAAATATAATTTGTTCAATTTTATTTGTCCTTGATGATGGGTTGAGTGTCTACTCGAAAAATTCGACGTTTCAATATTTTATACATAATGTAACGTACACAGCCCCGAGTTGGGTCACGCTACTACTAAATCGATCAAATAAAATTTTTGGATACTCACTCTAAATGTAGAAATAACCCGCAACATGAAATTCCTACACATGCAACTATCTATGATGCTTAAAAACATAAATACAATTTCTCAATTGTGCCTAGTAACAAATAAATAACGTACAACAACATTCAACCACATAAACAAGAATTTGAATGCATCATTATGCTCCCAGCAAGAAATAATAACCAAATATAATTCAGAGTAAATTGCACAACAATTATATTAGCATTATATATGCATAAGAACAAAAAATAACAACACTTATATTATAAAATGTGCAACCCGTTGTAGAGGGCGGATGTTCCTCCTAACCGTAGCCTTGTTTTTCTAGTTCTTAACAAAAAGACACCACCGAGATGGTGCTATGAATCCACAAGAGATGGTGGTCCCTAAGGTTGTCTAATGTTCCCCTTTGAATAGCCAAACTCATAGCTAATTTCAGTCCACCAAATATCTTCCCCTCAACCTGCACAATCCAAGGGATGGAATCCTCCTTCATTGCTCACATTCCCTCGAGCCTTTCCACTCCCCTCTAGGGCTTCCAGTATAGGTTGGAAATAAAAAAAAATCGTGCTAGGACCTTAGGAATTCTACAGTTGCAACATGAATTCACCCAAGAACAAAACATGTGCTTCCTTGGACAAATTTCAAACAAAACTTCACTCACAAGCCCACAACCTATTTCTCCATGAACTTCCATCTCCAAACAACTGCCAAATGTTCCCACACCAACTTTCTCTAATATTCATCACTCAGAACTCCATTGCTAGCCATAAAACTCCATGTAAAAATAGCTCTCTATGCAAAAATGTGAATGCATCATTCTGGTCTCCTACCCATGCAAATTTCCTTTCTTTCTCGACTTGCACTCTTTCTGAATATGATTGTACTCAACAACCATGCTCTCAATAGCTATGGGAAGTGACTCTCACACCAACCCTCTTACATGCATTCAATTATTGGGCTCTAGAACACTCAACAACCAAGGGAAGGTTCATGGTAAGGATAATTTAGAAAGAAATGGTTTGGGTTTAATAAACATGGGTAAACTCTCCCCCTTTGACCCCTTCCCTCTCTTGTGGATACTTAGCCCCCAAATTTTTGTATGTATCCATCTACAACTGACGATAAATTTTATTCATTGTATTAAATTTACATCATTTACATATTACATCGCTTTGTTTCTTAGCTATACATTGCACTTACAACATACATCGCTAGTTTGGGGCTTGAAAACATAGATGTTACATTCCCCTCCCCCTACATTTGCATTGTCCTCAATGAACATAACCTTACAGTTTACACATTGAATTATATACAAAACATTACATCAAAATACTTGATAATTTTTCAACTTAATGACTCACGCAACAATTTCAACCAGCAACTCCCCTTCCCGCTCAACCCACACATCAGTTGGATAGGAAATATATGAGTTGTAGCTCTAGGAACTTTAGCTTCTAAAATGGAGTCTTCATTCACTTGTGTACAAATGTATATTCAATTTTCTTCAAATTTTTCACAAATTTGTGGGTATGCTTCCTACATGGCTTCCTCATGTTCCCATGTAGCATATTCGGGACCATAAGAGGTCCATTAAAACTTTATCATTCCAATGGAATTTTTCCTGAGCACTTTTACTTTCTAGTCTAAGATACATAGTGGTTCCACTTGAAAATCCCTTTTGTGTTCCACCTAGATCACATTCCAATCAATCACATGATTATGATCAAGTACATACTTTTTTAATAAAGACACGTGGAACACATTATGAATTCTCATGGATGTAGGTAATTCTAACATGTATGCAATTGGTCCTATATTTTATAAGTCCTCAAAATTCCCACAATATCTGGCTGCCAACTTTGGGAAATTTCCCAGTTTCAATGATCTTCTCTTGGCTTTAACTTTTAAAAACACATTCTCTCCCACTTTGAATTCTCTATGTGTTATTATTTTATTGGCATAAATCTTTTTCCTATGTTGGGAAACTTTCACGTTCTTCTTGATCTTTACCATTTTTTCTTCCATTTCCTTTAACAATTCTGGCCCAATCACGTCTTTGTCTACTGTGTTATCCCAACTTACTGGTGTGTTTCATTTTCTACCATACAATGCTTCAAACATGCTTATATTCAATGATTCTTGACACACATTATTGTAGGAAAAATAAGCTAAATGAATATAGTCCTCCCACCTAGAAGGTTTTTCCATTACATACATTCTCAACATATCCTCAATTATCCAATTAATTCTCCTTGTCTTCCTATCTGACTCTAGGTGATATGTTGTACTGAAATTCAAATTTGTCCCAAATATTAAAAAAACCTTTCCAAAAATTGGAAGTGAACTTGGGATCTCGATCTGACACTATTGCCTTAGGCACACCATGTAGCCTAGAAATTTCTCTCAAGTAAATTTCTGCAATATTGGTCTCCTTATGAGTTACTTCGACCAGAATGAAATGTCCAGCCTTTGTAAGTTTGTCCACCAATACCATGATGGAATCATATTGCCTTGATTTCTTGGGAAATTTGGTAATGAAATCGATGGTAACAACTTCCCATTTCCATTTAGGAATGGGCAATGGCTACAACAATCCCATCGGATGTTTATGCTCAACCTTTACCTTCTAACATTACATGCATCTAACAGAATAATCAGTGACATCTTTCTTCATACTAAGCCAAAATTATTGTCCTCTTACAACTGTAATAGTTTTCTAATATCCTAGGTGTCCAACATATGATAGATTATTCATCTCCTTTAGAACTAAATTTCTCAATTCTTGAGAATTGGGAACAAAGACTCTGTTCCAAAATAAGAGGATTCCATCCTCTTCCATCTTGTAATCCTTATATTTCTATTGTAATGTTTCTTTAACTTGCACATAATGTTGATCTTTTGTTACAACCTCTAGAATTCTATCTTTTAAATATGTGATGTACATTCTAATGGTTGTCACATGCATTTTATGCACCCTTTTGCTTAGTGCATTAGTCAATTTTTTCATTGTTCCCTTTATGTTCTTAATATCAAAGTTATATTCGCTAAGAAATTCCAACCACCCAGTTTGTATATCATTTAGTGTTGACCATTCAAACAAATATTTCATACCACTATGGTATGTCCTTAATTCAATTTGTTTCCCATAATGTAATGCCTCCACATCCTTAAGACATGTACTATGGCTTCCAACTCTAACTCATGTGTAGAATAATTTATTTCAGGCTCCTTCAAATTTGTGGACTCATAAAAAATTACATGTCCATTTTGCATAAGAACTCCATTGAGTCCTTCCTTGCATGCATCTGTGCAGACAACAAAATCCTCATCTGGATCTACAACTTTCAAAATAGGTGCACTGGTTAGAAAATCCTTTAAGCACTGGAAATTCTCTTCACACTTAGCACTCCATTAGAACTTTACTCCTGTCTTTTTCAAGGATGTTATTGGGTGTGCAATCTTGGATAATCCTGCAATGAATCTCCTATAGTCACCATCTAGACCCATGAATGATCTAATCTCTAAAATGTTTGTTGGTGCTGAACAACTCTTGATTTCTTCAATTGTTTCATGATCCACTGCTACGATGTCTTATGTAACAATGTGAACCAAATAATGGATATGCTTTTGTTAAAAAGTGCATTTACTTAATTTGGCACACAATTGGTGCTCTCTTAACACTTGTAGCACCATCCTTAGATGTCTCTCATGCTCTTCCTCTGTCTTGGAATATATAAGAGTGTCATCCAAGAATACAATGACAAACTTGTTCAGGAAATATATGAACACCCCATTCATCAGACACATAAATGTAGTGGTGCATTTGTCAACCCAAAAGTCACCACCATAAATTCATAGTGTCCATACCTTTTTATAAATGTTTTTTTGCTAGTATCCTCTTCTTTGATTCTCACTTGATGATATCCTGACCTCAAGTCAATCTTGGAGAATATATTTGCTCCCTTTTTCTAATTGAAAAGATCATCAATACTTGGCAAAGGATATTTATTCTTGATTGTAACCTTGTTTAGTTGTCTGAAATCAATACATAACCTCAGTGTTCCATCCTTCGTCTTGAAAAAATCAACTGAGGCACCCCAAGGAGAAACAATCGGGTGTATGTACCCTTTCTTTAACAACTATTGTACCTTCATTTGCAACTCTTTTATCTCTAGTGTGCTCATTCTATAGGGATTATTGGATACTAAGGAACTTCTAGGCATTAAGTCAATAGAAAATTATATATCCCTCTTTGGTGGAAATCTCAACAACTCCTCAAACCGATATTCAAACTCTTTCAAGATTGGATAATCTTCAAGACTTTCATGTTTATCCTTCATTGACTCTTCCATATGGGTTGCATATATTTGGCACCATTTTATAAAATTTATTTTTAGTTGTAATGTTGAAATCTCTCATAAAAATATAGGCCTTGGAATACCTTGCATTTTTCTTGTATTCCATCCCTCATCAAGACATGTTAAAACCTTGTTATAATAATCTAAAAAAACATGATGGATTTCTATCCAATCCATACCAATCAAGAAGTCATAAGACCCAAGCGGTATGATGTTCAAATATGCCTTAGTATTAGTTCCATTCATGTTTATAGGGCATTCTTTAACAAGCTCATTAATTCCTCTCTTGGTTCCAATAACTAGTTGAACTAACCAAGAATTTTCATTCTTACATTTCTTTAATTTAAATATTTCAACTAGATTTGGATCTATATAGTTATGGCTAGCTCTAGAATCAATTAAAATATTTATGAGCTGATTATCAATATTACCTTCCACTTCAATAAAGTGGGATTGATGGTCTGCTTGTCTATTTTATAACGCTGCATACATCCTTGGAATAATTTTTCCCACATCCTCTAATATATCCTATGGCTTGATGCTATGAAAAGTCTTCATCTTGTATCCTCGGTGAGAACAATATTTATACATGTGATCTAATTCACATCTCCAACACTTTATGGGATATTGTCTTGGCCTCTTTCCCAAGGACTCTATCATTTTATGATCACCTTGGTATGGATGCCCTTTCTGATGTGCTTGAAAACTATTCCTTATAAAAGGTGGCTTGAATCCTTTCTTCCTTTGGTCCATGTTTCCTTTCTTCTTTCCATCCTAGACAATTTGGAAAACTAGATTTCCTTTGTTCTACTCATACAAATACTTGTCCTTTATTATGGATCATTCTAAATTATTGGGCTCATCAAACTAAATTTTATCCTTGTAGAAGGATGGAAGTCCACTCAATAACCTATGAATTTTTATCTTCTCGTCTCTGATGAAGCTCACATACTTGAGAAATTCAAATAAATTTTTATTTTATTCATCCTTAGTCATGTTCCCAAGTTTGAGTTCAAAACATACTTGCATCTTATATTCATAATATTGCTCTGACAAGTATTGTTGTTGAAAATATTACTTAAACTGCTTCCAAGATATTCTTTCCTCATCAAGGTGCCTAAATTTCTTTAGTCCATCCCACCACATAGATTGCTTTCCTTGAAGGTGGTATATTGTGATTTTGGATTTTCCATTCTGAGTAGTCATGTAACTAGAAATATTTCATCATTCCCAGTATCCATGCTTCTACATCTTCTCCTTTGTTTTTCTCTCCATTAAATGATGGTGGCTTAATTTTCCTCAGCTCCCCTTGCAATATATTTGGTCCATGTATCCTTCTTTGATGCCTAACCGGAGACATACTTGGGCTACTTGCCAACCTAGAATGTGCATAATCTCTTCTAGTCAAGTGCCCTGGTTATGCTAGTGTTGATTCCTTCTATTCGAGTGCTTTGGGGTATGATGATGTTAATGCTTACTAGCACTCCTTGACCATCTAGATCCTCCATGATAGTCCCTCCTATCATGAGATATGGATGCTTCCACTTTCCTTTCTCTATCTTCATGATTTGTGCCAGAATCCTAGTTAACTTGTTTCTATAGAATATTGAGGCTTTGAAGTATCTCTTATTGAGCCTTCATGATCCTCTCCTTATCGGCCCTATAGCTCTGCACTTCTCTTTGTAGGATTCTCATAGTTATAGGATCTTTCCCGTCTCTTCTTCCATTAGACTCAGTCTTAGCATTACCCATGTTGACATGTAGACCTATGATTTCTTCTTCATGGTTGTAATAAACTTGTGAATCATCCATATCTCTAGTTATCATATAGGAACTAAGGTATGTATCTTTAATTATGTAAGAATGTGCATGAAATAATTGTTATTATAATTAAGCATATTGCCAAATATTTATTAATTAGATTGCAAGTCATTCTTCATTTAAAATTATGAAGAATATTAATACACTATTCCAAAATATGATTCCTTAAATTAATT
>JASDQU010242898.1:16409-51057 GCA_032191745.1 Picea mariana
TTTGATTTTTATGATATTTGTAATTAGAAGAAAGAAGTTTTGTTTCCAGATAATCTACCATGATGGGAACAACAAACTCTTCAGGTAGCAGGTAATCTAGTGGGTGATCTTGTCGATCCATGGAGAACCATATCTCAGTTTTTGGAGCCTTCGCAAGATTGTATTGCCATGGATCCTTTTATTCTTATTTATTGTTATATGGTACTAGGATAATATCCCCATTCTTATGCATAGGCTAAAGGAAACCCCCATTGGGAGGCAACTATGAAAGAGGATTACAATTCTCGATAGAGAACAACACATGGGAGTTGGTTCCTCTACCTTCCAACATAAAACTTGTTAGATTTAAGTGTATTTTCAAGACAAAGAGAGACGTTGATGGATACATTAAAAAGTATAAAGCTCGGTTAGTAGATAAAGGTTTCTCACAGGTACAAGGCATTGACTATGAGGTGAATTTTGCACCAACTTCCAAGATTGATTCAATTTGGTTGGCTCTAGGTATTGCAACATCTAGAAAGTGGGAGGTACACCATATGGATGTGAAGAATAAATTATTGCATGGATATCTTAATGATGATATATATATGGATCATCCATATGGATATGCTCAGGATTCATCATTAGTTTGTAGGTTGAGAAAGTCATTGTACGGACTCAAGCAAGAACCTCGAGCATGGTATGCTAAAATTGACTCTTATCTTCTCTCCAGAGTTTTTCTTGGATGTATATCATATCCTAATGTGTATATGATGAGTAACACAAATTATCTTCTACGGATAGTTTTATATATAGATGATTTACTCATCACAGAGAGCTCAACGTCCTCTATTGTTGTAGTGAAGACTTCTTTGCATGACATGTTTTCTATGAAAGATATGGGTATGTTACATTACTTTCTAGGTCTTGAAATTCACCGGAATGATTCTAGAATAAACATTTTTCAGTCCAAGTATGCCATAGATATAATTGATAGGATTCATATGTCATATTTCAATCCATCTCCAACACCCTTTCAGTTAGGGTTTGGACTAGAGGATGTCGATGCATCACCTTTCGTTGATTGTACTAGATATCAATAGTTGGTGGGGAGTATTATCTACCTTACACACTCTCCACTGGACATCTCTTATGCAATTGGATCAATTTCTAGGTACATGGAGGAGCCTCCTGAGCTTCACTGGAAAGAAGCAAAGAGGATTCTCATATATTTCAAGGGGACTACCAGATTTGGTATACTATATGCAGTATGATCTTCATTATATCTTGTTGGTTATACATACTCAGATTGGGTAGGTAATAACACTGATCACAAGTCCACTTCAGGATATGTCCTCTACCATGGATTAGGACTTATCTATTAATCAATTAAGAAGCAATCAAGAATGTATTTTTCATCAATAGATGTAGAGTTCATGGGTACAGTGAATGTTACTAAGGCTATTTAGTTGCAACACTTTTCTACAGAATTGAGAGTTCATTTTCATTGTCCAAAAATTATATGTTTTGATAATCAAAGTACTCTCAAGATGTGTAGAGACCCAGTTCAGAGGCAGCAGAACAAGCACATCGAGGTTCATATGCACTTTATTCGAGGACATATTCAGGATGGAGTCATTGATATGCAGTTATGTCAATCTTTAGAGGAGGTGGAAGACATCTTAACAAATACTTTCACCAAACAATTTTTTTTTTCATTGAGGGACATTCTAGGAGTGAGGGATACATCATCTTAGCAGTTGAACATGTTAACATTATTTTCTTGTTAGAAAAATATTTTGAGGGGGGGTTTTGTTCCCACTAGGTTTCCGCTCTTTACCTCACTTTTGTTCAATTGTTATGCATCTATACTTGTACATGAGTACCTAATATGGATTCATATTGTTTGGAATCATCATTGTGCACAACTTTGTTGTGTTTCTGGGGGGTTTTTGGGTACACATGCTCAACTACATACTTAGTGACATACTCATTTTTTTTTCATTTTTTCTAAGTAATACCATGGGAAAATACCATGTTTTTCCAAAACCATGGGCTCTCAAACTTCCAATAGGAAAATTCCTATTTTTAAGCCATCATTATGGAAATTCATATTTTTTAGAGGATGGGCACTTCACTCCATAATTTAAGGAGATAATTCCTATTTGCTTAATTTTACGAGATATTTCTTATTTCATGGCTATAGATAAAACTTTAATAATAATATTATCCTCCTAGGGAAGTGTGCATTACCCATCTAATACTTGGAGTTAACTCACTTCAATTATTTAGTGACTTTCCACATTTAGTAAATTCTCACTCAGTTAGGACTTTAGTTCCAATTTTGGACTCTAGTATTATTCTAAGAGATTTTTTCTATTATAGAATGCGTGTTGACTTCATGTAGAGTTATATTTGAGTTCCCACCTATACTTTTTTACCTTTTCTTATTATTAGAAACTTTTGACTTTAGTTAATTGTTGCAAGTGGGGGAAGTCACTTTTTTTACTTGATCATGAACATGGAGACCACAACCTAGTGTGCATTACTCCTCTTATGGAGATTCCTATATATTGTACTCATGATCAAGGATTAATACAATGTGATTAGATTTGGTTTCTTAGTCTCTTATGTGTGAAGATTGATTCTACTTTTTTCTCTCCTCTCTCTCTCTTTTGCAATTAGTTAGTGTAGTATTTCCTGCTCACAATTAGTTCTTGAAGTGTGGTTTAATACTACACCCATATGTATATGGATGGAATGTTGTAAACCTCTTCAGATTAGTGTCCATATTCCCCCACAATATCATCTAGAATGCATTGATAAATTTAGTATCCCTATCCGAGATTATGCTCTTTGGTATCTCAAAGTGCACCCAGACATGTTCAAAGAATATGTTTGCTACTTTTTTTCCTTTGATAGTATTTTTACAAGGCATGAGAATCCAGATCTTGTTGAACCTATCAACTAACACAAATAAATAGTCATGTCGCTTCTTGGTTGTTGGTAAACCTCCAACAAAATCCATGGAAATACTTTCCCAAGGTTTGGTGGGTATAGGTAAGGGATGGTAAAGACCTTGTTTCCTGTTACCGAGATTGTTGGTACAAAAAAGTATACATCATCTAATATATTGCTATACATATTATTGCATTCTAGGTTAGTACACATAACTTTGTAAGTTGGAAACTATCTTCCCAACACCAAAATGTCCTACAACCTTGGAGGTTCAAGCCTCTTGGATAAGCTATAATTGTTCACCTTTAGGGACATAGATCTTGTCTAGCTTGTAGAGTAAACCATTCAGGAAATGATAGTCAACCTTGTTATCACCTTATTCTATATGAATTTGTCCATGTAGCTATTGAAACACCTCCTTGAAGTCCTCATCTTCTGTGGATTCCTATGTGTATGCATCATGGGTAAAAGGATCCATGTGCATCAAAGTTTCCAAAGAAGTAATATTATACGTGGGTGGCCTTGGAAACATGTGTTCCATATTGTTTGTGTTTCCTTTCTTATAATTCATAACTATATGAAATTGTTGTAAGAAACCCATCCATTTGTAGTGCATGGTTTGTTGTAACCTACTCTGGGCCTATAAATATTGGAGTGACTTGTTATCTATTTGGATGATGGTATCCTTTCCCATCAAATAAGTGCTTCATTTTTTCGACAGACTGTACCCAAAGCTTATGTCTCCTTGTCGTAGGTAGTTTAGTTGAGGACCACCCCAATAAATACTTGACAATGGTAGAAAACAATACTTCCTCCCTGCATCAAGACTACTCCCATGGCATACCCACTTGCATCTATCTCCACTTCAAAAGGATTTTTCAAGTTTGGTAGTGAAAGCATTGATGCTTAATTGATATTTATTTTCATCTCATTAAAGACGTTCTTTTGATTCTTCCCCCACTAGAAAATCTTACTTCCCACTATTATTGCATGGAGTGGTGCAATTACTACTGAAGCAAAGATACAAAATTTTGCAAGTATTGTGTTTCCCCAACAAAGATTTTAACTTATGTGTAATTTGTAGGAATTGGCCATTTCATGATGGCATCCATATTAGTGGGATCTCTCTTGAGTTTTCCTCCACCGATCACATACCCAATATACACCAAAGACTACTGAGAAAACTCACATTTCTTTAGATTTTCCTGCAATTGATGCTTCTTCGAGGTCAATAACACCTACACAAGATGTGAAATGTATTCCTCCCAAGTAGCACTGTAAAACAATACATTATTGAAATAGACAATAAAAAATGAATCAAGATAAGGGCATAAAACATCATTCATCAGTCTCATAAATGTAGCTTGTGCTTTGCATAAACTGATTGGCATAACCAACCACTCATAAAAACCTTGCCTTGTCTTGAAAGCAATATTCTAGGTATCTTATTCTTTGAATCATTCCCGATGATATCCTAATTTCAAATCCAGCTTAGTGAAGTACTAGACATGTTGCAAGTGGTCCAACAAATAATCTATCCTAGGTAGAAGGTACCAGTTCTTTAATTTTGATCTTCTTCAATGCCTTGTAATGTTTGGTTGTTATATTCTTTGTAGTGAAAGTCGAAGGTCGAGGTGGATCGACCAGGAAAAGTTGAATTAGAAATGATTATCAATGAGTCGAAGACGTCAACCAACAAGAGGTCGACATGAAGTCATGTGACAACCCACTGAAGACTAAATGAAGGTCAACTGGTAGTCGACTATAACAGAATCCTGAGATTCATGGGACTTTTAGCCAATGATCTATGTGGATTTGTAACCATTTTTAGGTGTCTTTCTTTAGAGTTTTTCTCACTATAAATCCTATAAATAAGGTGTATTGTAATGTTGTAAAATCTAATATTTAGAGAAATCATTTAGAGGTTGTTGGTCATGTAGATGTAAGTCAGATTGGCTACAAGGTTGTTCTTGTGTAAAGCAAGATGGTATGATGTCGATTGTTTCTTAGGTGTAGACCAGGGTTATGCATGTAACCTTTTATTCTGAATGAATAAGACAACAATAAAGAAATACGCTCAAGAGATGTTGGTTTTCTCGTTTAGGTTTGCAAGGTAAAATATATGTGTATTGTGTGTTTGCTTTGTTATTTACTTTATGTATTAGATCTTTCTTCCTTCTTCTACTTGGTTAAGTGTGGAAGTGTTTCTCACTTCTGTTCTTTTAAATCTTATTTGTCCATATCATTAACTTAGTTTATAATTTTAAACTTTTTAAATCTTATTCAAAGATATGATTAATTTAGCTTATAATTAAGTAAATTATTAATGCACTAGAAAACATATTTATTATTATTAATATTATTTTTAAATTGATATTGCTTTTTGTTTAATATTTTAATATTTATTTCTTTTATGGAAATACTTATAATTACTATCACTATTATGATTTAATTTAATTAGTTTAAATTTATCAAAATTTATAATTTATTAAACATTGGTGGGGATTAAAGTTTGTGAGATGTAATTTTTTTTAAAGCCTAAAGTTATAAGAAAGATTTACACTTTAAAAATTGTAATACTTTTTATGTTTAATAAATCTAGAGTTAGGATGAAAGAGTCTATTATCTTTGTGACACCAAAAGGGTTGAAAATGAAAATCACTTTCTCTAATATTTGTTGCATATATTCAAATTAGATCTCAACTTCAAAATATTTGTCACACCACCAACCTTCATAACCTTTTAAGTCAAGAAAAGTGTGGTGATCTTGGAATGCTTCTCTTAATGTTTTTCCATTACAAAAATAAAACTCTAAATAATTGCAAGTAATCTCTTACATTCTTAAAATCCCATAGACCAATTGGATCTCAATGGACTTTAATCATCATCATCATCATATTAACATTTATTTTTTAATTCTAATAATAACAATAATAATAATAATCCAGTTTAAGATTAGAATGAACACAAAATTGGTGCACCTTATATGAGACCCCTTTGTTTGTGGAACAAAAAACACATGTTCGTAGTCATTAAATTTTAGTTAATTTAAATTTATTAAATATTTTTCCAAACATATTTTTTTAAATATAAAATAAAAATATATATCATTAAAAAAATAAATCTCTTAATATTTAAAAAATTTAAAATTAAAATACATTTAAATTAATTTATCACTTAATTATTATTTAAGTTACACGAATACAATTCATATTTAAAAAAGATCTTGGAAAGCATCTTTGCCGATATGTGAACTGGCTCACATATATGTATGTGAGCCTGCTCACATATATGTGAGAAGCGGCTCACATATATGTGAGCCTCCTCACATATATCTAAGCCTGTATCAATGAATTGTTTTTTAAGAGAAAATTTGCATATATTATATCAAGACATGAGCAGTGTCTCCAAAATATCCCTTTCCCATGGATATCTGGAATTTGAGTTATCGATGGTCAACCATAATGTAAGAAACCAGCCATCTCATTATTGCAACACTATTATTTTAACCCAAAAAATTATAATTTTCATTAAACTATATTAAAATCGAGATGCGTATCGCAATCGAAATTCATACTATCATTTTTATTTTGTGGTCTGCGCACCATTCGATTTATCATGATCCTTTCAACATGTGCGGATGCTTGTTATAAGAATTTATATTGTTTCCCATTGCTCCCCAATCTGAGCCCGGATTAAGTAGAGGCAGAATCAATCGAATTGTCTGAAGTTTCGGATTCGGATATCAATTTCAATTTATAAAATAAAATAAAAGAAAGTCTATACCAGTATTCTTGGGAAGTTTCCTTTAGTAGGTTCTTGGATGGTATGGAGGATCGGTAATGCTCGAAAGGTTCGTGTAGGAGAGGATTCCTGGTTGGGTTGGAAAATGAATATCGTTTTCCATATCTTCTTCTTCAGTCCACCAGATCTCTGGGCATTGTCATTCTAGAATAGGTTAAAGCCCAATTTTCTTAGGCTATAGGTCAAGCGGGATGGAAGTCAATCTAGAGGGCATTGTCGCCAAAGATTGGAATCGCTTCATTGGGAAGTTACTATCTAATTTCAATAAGTTACAGGAGGAAGAGGAGGACGTCCTTGGTTGGTTTAAAAATTCAAAATTTATGGATTTTACTGCAAAGCTAGGATACCTAGCCAATATGGAGTTGAATTGGACATGGGAAATTTAACATGGTGGTGAGGCATTGTCTAGGAATTAAATAATTCTTTGAAAAGGAAAAACAAAGATTATGATAATTAAATCCAAAATGATCAATTACCATATTTTTTTTTTATGAAAACAATATTTTGTAGGAAGTGTTTTCATACAAGTACTTTGGAATCAATATCCACCAGCAGCTCAATTGCAACTATATATCTAGAGAATCGTGGAGAAAGATTTAAAAGAATTTTGTAACTTATAATGTCAAAATTAAGGGCAATAAACCCTATTCTATCCTCTTCATAGAAGCACGCCTTTTCCCCATTGATAGAATTTTTACAATTAAATAACTAACTTACAAGAACAAGATAAACCACATGGATGACAATTGACACCCAAAAATTGCTTCAAAGTGGAGATGCCATAAAAATTAAATAAAATCAAATTCAATCGAATTGTCCGAAGTTTCGGATTCGGAAATCTATTTCAATTTATTAAAGAAAGAAAACAAGCTTTCAAGTCTATATCAGAATTCGGGCGCAATAGCTATGGAAATATCTTGAAGGAAACCTGAAACGATCTCTGCGGCTTCTGGGCCTGCTTTCGTTTTGGGGTTCTGTTTGTTACTGCAAACTTCGTGTATGGCGTTTACTATCGTAGGCGCCGTAATAGGCGTTTACATAATCGTAGGCGCCATAATAGTCACGGCCGTGATACGGGTATTGGTTATAATAGTCACGGCCGTGAGACGAAAACAGCAGTCTCCTCCCAATGATATTGAAGGTCAGATTTCTGCTACGAACGGGATTGAAGATGCCGAGGAATTTGATGGAGATTATCTGAGGAATCTGACCGGTCTTCCAAAAATATTCAGTTTCCAGGACGTGGAGACGGCCACGGGGAACTTCAGCAAAGAGATTGGAAGAGGAGGATTCGGGAAGGTATACGAAGGGATTTTGACGGATGGCACTCAGGTCGCCATTAAATGTCTAGCCAATCTCGCCGGGCAGGGACAGAGGGAGTTTTGTGCAGAAATCGCCACCATATCGTCCGTCAATCATTCCAATCTCGTGAGTTTGCATGGTCTATGTGTGGAAGGTCCCCATCGTATTCTGGTTTACGAATTCATGGCCAACGGGTCGCTTGATAGATGGCTGTTCGGCTCAGAGAAGTGGCTGGATTGGAAGACCAGGTCTTCGATTGCTCTGAACACCGCCCGGGGACTTGCGTACTTGCACGAGGAGTCCAGACTTTGTACTCTGCATCTGGATGTAAAACCTCAGAACATCCTGCTGGATGAGAATTTCAAGGCGAAAGTCTCCGATTTCGGCATGGCGAGGTCTCTCAACAGAGATCTGCAAAGCCGTGTCGTGACGCAGGTGAGAGGGACGCCCGGATACATGGCGCCTGAATGGCTTTCAGAGTTGGGAATAACTTCCAAAACTGACGTGTTCAGCTACGGAATGGTGCTTCTGGAAATAGTGAGCGGCAGTAAGAACGTGGATAACTCTCAGGATTCGGATCACTGGTTTTTTCCTTCCATTGCTTACAGTAAGGCGAGGCAAGGAAAAATGGATGAATTGATTGACAATAAACTAAAATTGAATAGAGCAGAGGATATGGAGGAGGCGTATCGGCTGATAAAGACGGCGCTGTGGTGCATTCAGAACAATTCGACGCTGAGGCCCTCAATGGGAACAATTGTGAGAATACTGGAGGGGGATTTAGAGATAGTGGATCCTCCATTTGTCTGCACGCTTCCATTCGCCCCGTCCATGGATGACGACACGGACACATCGCTTCAGGTTCCAAGTATTCCACAAGATCGTAAATTTGGCAAATATATATAGGGTAAAGTTGTTTTGACCAGCGCCAAAAAATAGTTATTAGTAAAGAAATTCAATTCATTTAGTGAGTGGCAGGTGAAACTTTCCATTGATGGGATTGGATGGGCATTTTGATTGAATTTTTAAATGTTAAAGTTCCGTTTAGAGTGGTAAACAAAATTATTTCATTAAAAGTATTATTTTATCCATCAAATTTGATTCATTGAAAACTTTATTAGTCCTTGTCTATAGCGATGAGTTCCATCCACATGCTACTTCATTTTCACTTTAAAAATTTGTGAGTTATTTAAAGTTTTAGGTTATTGTTTTTACTAGCATTCCCCAGGAAAGGCAACACTTAAAAGAATTATATATATATATATATATGAGTATATTATTTCATGAGTAGCATTGTAATGGTATATTAATTATGAGTAGAAAAGTGATTTGTTGTAAGGTGTTTAGGTCAAAGTATGATTTATAGGTATTTGGTAGTAAATGTTTGAAACTCTTTCATATCATGTATAGAAGTATGATTACAACATAGAAGAATCTAGAAGGTATGCAACAAAGAAGATAAATGTGCCTCTTCTTGTTTTCGTAGTGAGACATAAGCAACATCCTTAATTTTTTCATAGCGTTCGAAAGAGAAGGCCGGTTCTATTCGCATTACCTCTATAGTAGTAGTGTGTGACATTGTCATGAAAGTCAAGCCCTGATGTTCAATGTGTCCAATGTCAATGGTAGACCTTGTCAAGGGCATGCCTTGAGATTTATGGATAGTCAATGCCCAAGCCATCTTAAGAGGGATTTGTTTCTTGTTATTCCTCTCTATGGGTAGAATTGGTACATGCTTTGGTTGGGTTTGGTCCCATGGAGGGCCAATCTATTTATCAAATTCAACAACAACATACATTGGCAAATGTGGAGGGTTAGTTCCTGGTGCATATACAATTTCCATGACTACTCCGAGAGCACCATTGACTAATCCTGCTTGGACCCATAAATTGTAGGATAACATAACTCGATGGCCTATACATATCAATATATGTTTTTCCAATTGATCATCATCATGATGGTGTGCATTTGAAGCACCAAGTAATTCTACAACACTGCATGTGATTGGTTTATTCAAGGATTGAAGCATGAACTGGTTGTCGACAAGAATGTTTGTTGCAAATAGGTGGACTCAAGAATCAAACAATAGAAGTTCTTCAACAAATAAGAATATGTCAGTCCTATATTGAAGGATGTTCCAATCAACAATGGTTGGTGTAGAATTGTGGAGGTTGGCTAACAACTGACGGAAGCAGGACTAGGTGACAGAAATGCCTTGTTGATGGAATATTATTTCCAACTTGACTATAGTGGTAAAGGTTTTCCATAAGCTCCTTCCTAGAGTTTCTCCTGCATAAAGAGGTTTGTCCATTACTAGTGGTAATTGACCCAAGTCACCCACAGGAATTATTGAACAGGAACCGAATGATCAATGAATTTTTCTAGAAATGCCTCATGCAAGTGACTTTCAATTTGCACAAAAAGTCTAGATCCTATGAAGCTCATCTCATCAATTAGAATGTAGTGAATATGTTTCATCTCTTCTTGGAACACTACAAGGGACTTACCATGTAAAGGCCTCATGTCCTTGATAGGAATCCTAAGTCCTGCATGTATAGTGGTCGCATGTATGTTAAATGTTGCAACTCCAGTAGGGGCAAGAAGCAATAGTGGGCTATGTCCAAAGGGTGCTTGAGAAGATAGTGTTTCTTTGATGCAGTGTCTAAGGTAGGATTTTCCCGTTCCTGTAGTTCCTTGGATGATCATCTTCAATGGTTCTTTTGGTTCTTTTTCTTGTAAGTGATGCATGATGATGTCAAATGCAGTGTGTTGATTTGTAGAAAATGTACTTCTTGAAGGACATAGAGGATTCATTTCTTGTAGTATTGTTGTATTCCTTCGATGATAAATGATGAAGCTTGGTGCAGTGTCTAATGTATGTTGTGATACTTTGAGTTGATCGCATGGGTGGGAAGTGTCAATCTCTTGAAGTCCCAACAAATCAAGAGAACTAAAGCTGATATTACCGGTAGGAACCAATCTTGATAAAGACTTCCATTCATTCATCTCCATGTTTGGTTGTATGTTAGTGTGGCTATGCTCGTACTCATATGTTTGGTCATTAGGAGTTGGCATTGGGATGTGATCAACATGCCAGACATGGTAATGATCTCTTATGGTCTCCCAGGTAGTCACAATGTCTTCATTTGAAATTCCTATATTTTCAGAGAAGGAACGAAAGGGTTTGTATAGCACTGTGTGATCAGAAAGGAAGGGAATCTCCAGTGGGGAAAAGAGCAGGAAATGCCATGTCAAATAGACCCTTTGTGTTGTACTCATTGATTGGTGATAGGCCAATTGTTGGCCATTCAATTGTATTTGGTGAAAAGTTATCTGTAGTGTTAACAAATGCTCTTATTTTTTCCAGTTCTCGTTGTGTATTAGGAAATCTAAAGGCAACGAAAGACATTGGTTGTTCATTTTGGAAAACATCATGGTGTTATAAAGAGATATTTGGTTCTTCAGTGGGAGAAGTTAAAGTTTCTGTAGAGACATAATGGAGTCGAGTGGAGACATTGATGTGCGTAGTGGGAAGTGAGGCAAGTGTGTTTTGGTCAATTTGTACGTCATTGTAATATTTTTCATGGTTTATCTTGTAGAGCAATGCATTGATGACATGAGATTTTTTCACATAAAAATCATAACATTTCCCCTTTCCTCCATGTCTCTTGAAAACTAAGATATCAAGTTTTGAAAGCTGATGGGGCAAGAAAGTCGCTATGTGGAGGATTTGTTGTGCAAAACTAATATTGTGGCCACTATATTTGTATTGTCCACCTCGAGCATGCCTAACTTGCAAGATGGGGATAACTCGAGCAATTAACATTTTCTCAACGTGTGCAAGTACTGAAAAAACTGTGGGTTGGTCACCAGGGTCCATATTATTCAATTTGGAGAAATGATGCCCATTATTTTCTCTATGAAAATGAGTACAAATGTGTCCATTTGGAGATGGGCGAGTAGGAATGTCAGGATATCATTCCATATGTGTAGTGCATGTATGTATGTTAGACAAGAAATCGATACATTTTTGGAAAGAGGGGGAAGCATGTGTATGGGGTTGAGGTTGTAGAACACGTGTTGGTAATTCCACACAAGGTTGGTTTTGGTTTATAAGCAAAGTCTCTCTAAGTCTGTCCAAGTTTTTTTTTTTTTTCCAGCATATTTAATTCAACTTTGTTCATTTTGTTGGATCCTAGATGTAGATAGAGGAGTGGTGACGGAGCTAGTGGTTTCTATATTAATAATGTAATTGTTCCATCTATTTATTTATTTTTTGTTTATTTATGTAGCATGAAGTGTATGGCACTGACGATTGTATAGAGTCTTGTTGGGAAGTTGAATTTGTGAAGATGTTATGTGCGAAGTATTTGATGACATTCATTTTTGAAAGATAACATGCACTTATAATGATCTTGAGATACCTTCACCAATGTTTTTTTTTTGTTGTAGTTGGCAACATTGGGACAATTCTTGTGCCAGATGAAATTTCCTATAAGAAAAAAAAATAACAAATTGTAGTTAGAATTCAAAGTGCTTGATATCACATTTTGTTTGTTTGATAGCATGTTTTTGTAAGCATATTCTTAAAATAGTTATACAAACAATAGTTTTTTTTTTTTAATATGTTTGAAGTGAATGCATAGGTTGGATTTCTTCCATACAAATGTTATAACGAATATAAAAAAACTCCAAAAAATTAAAAGGTTTATATAATATGTATATGCACAAAAGAAGGGAAATTACAAGTTGGTGTTTGAAAAAAACAATCATAACACTTTGGATGCACTATTTATCCAACAATTAAGGGACAGGGATGTCCTCTTTTGTCTTTTATATGCGATCAATTTTATCACATGCAATCATGATGCTTTTGATTTGTTTTTGATTGGAAAATGTTTCTTCATGCACTACAAATTTGAATAAGTAGCTATGAAAAAACAACTTTCCAA
This sequence comes from Picea mariana, assembly GCA_032191745.1. NCBI lineage: Eukaryota > Viridiplantae > Streptophyta > Pinopsida > Pinales > Pinaceae > Picea > Picea mariana. Next base: position 29,405 of record JASDQU010242898.1, read on the forward strand.
ATATGTCAGTGATTTTTTTGGTATTTCCCTCATATTCATATTCATATAACTTCTCTGCAGAAACACCTATAATTTGTTTAGTGGGTTCTTGAAATGTTGTAACATTGATCTTTTTTTCTTGGTCTTCAATGCTGAACTAGAAATGTACCTGTACTTACATTAAAAAACATGTTGATTGCACCTTTGGCAATTCCAGACATCATCTTCAATAGGTGTGAGTGTTTTTTTACACTTTTGATCTTTGAATGTAAGTGGGCATGCAACATACCAACAAATGTTTGTATTTAAAGAAGAAATAGTTGCCTCAACCAAAATGAATGTAGGGTTTGGACCTTTAACAGTTCCCTCATTTTCTATTTCAACCAAGTTTTTTTTAATAGAAGGGTGCCCTCCTGAAGCTCCATGTGTAGATAAGGAGTGACAAGTTAGATCTGTTAAAGGGTTATCAAACCAGGCTCTCAAATCTTGAGATTTTTTGAGAATAGGATTGATGGAAAGTTGGGATGTGAAGGTTTTATCAATTGATATCCTATCAAAGTCAATTACTTTTACTTCTTTTAGAGCCATTATTGGAAATGTATTTGAGATAGAATATTGGTGTAGATTATGTTTGTTGCAAAAGACTCCCCATAATGTGACCTCTATACTAAACCATGACATGTCTTTTAGTTGGAGGGTTCTCTTATGTGTCTCTATTCCATTCTTTCTCATGATGGTTTTTAAAGGGATAATAGAGATAGAAATTCCAATAATATCAACTATAGAGTTATTGACCAAATTTGGTAGCAAATTAATAGGAGTGAACAGAAAGTTGTGGTTTGATATTGAATGATCATCCTCTAAACTGACTTCAATGGTTGAGGTAATATCTAGAATTATTTCCCAATCATTTTTTGAATGATTGAATTCTTTTTTTGCAAGCTTGATGTACCCTTTTGAGATGATGTAAATTTTGCCTATGTCTATTTAAGGATAGAAATTTGTTGCTTGGATGTTGAAGTAGGTAATGCGTAGTTCACCATTTTTTGCATCAATAACATCAAAGCTAAAGACATGGCAAAGTTCCTTAACATTGGTGAATGTGCGTAGATCAATTTTTTAAAGTACTCTGACTTTTAGAGTCCAATCCTTTAGGGATGCATGCAAAGATACAATAGGTGTAATTTTTTGGGGTGTATTGGGAGGTTATACTGGTCATTTTATAGAAGAACTTACATCTTCTATCAATGTTGGTGCACCGAAAATGTGTTCTTGAAAATTATGCACTTAGATTTCATGCACTATCAGAATGTTGCAGAAAGAGTAAACAAAATGTAAAATTAGCACTTGCCTTATTGGTAACATAAGAGGGAATGTAAAATGTGGTTGGTGTGTGTGATGCATGTAAAAATTAAAGTAATGTGTAGAGGAAAAATCAAGATAATAATTGTACAAACTATAACTAAGCTTGAGTCATGTGAAGAAGATAAAGTAAAGACATAGTTGTTGTCTTCGATAGATCTACAAGTGAAGTCTTGTAGTTCAACCAAGGACCCTTTTTTTTATTTGAGATGACAAGAAATAGTGACCAAGTGTTTAAGAAAATAAGCTTCGCAATGTATTGGATCCATCAGATAGGACTATTGAGTAATGGTCTTCTAATGTTAATTTGAAGTCCACAATTTGTATAATAGGACTGGAAATAAGCTCTCCATTTCCAATTGTTGTAAGTGAGTATGTTGCCAAAGCAAATGTCATACCTTTCATATTGTTTTTTAAAAGTGGAAGTACAAGGGATTTGAAATACCACATAGGAAAAAAACAATCAAGGATTGTAGTAAGTAAAATATAATGGATACAAATGGAATTAAAGGAGAATACATATGCAAGTAGAGAAAAAAAAATATGTGTTAAAGTATCAACATATTTGTTGATATATGGTTGTAATTATTTGAAAAAAAAATGTATGTACTTTTGTATCGATTAAGAAGGAATAAATGTGAGATGATAGGAAAAGAAAATCATGACATAGTAGGAGAGGAAATGTAAAACCTAAAAATGTCAATATATGTTATTATGTAAGGAAAGCCATTTAAGAAGGAATAAACAATATTTTTTTCTATTATTTTTTTAAAATGTTTCTCACATACAATCTACATAAAAATGATTTTCTTTATTATTATTCACATAAAATTTAAAATCTGTAAATGAGGGATGTAGACATGCTTACAAGTAGGAATATCATGTTATATAAAAACAAAGTAAAATAATAGAATATAGTTATGTTTAGAATTTAGAAATAATCATTTCCTTCAACTATGCATTGATTTTTTTTTTTCTAGATATCTCAACATGAACTTTAACATAAACCTTTCATCACCTTCAATTATCCCTTTAATGGTTTTTTCCTGGTATGCTTTTAATACCACACATTTTTTTCTCTCTACTTGTATTTTCTTTAGTAGACCTGTAAACATGAGCTTTAATACCATTTTGAGCTAATCAATGTTTTGGTTCATGTTGCAACGCATCTTTCACACTATCATAGATTATTCCAAATCCTTTAGAGAATGAGCCAGTTGTATGAAAAGAAGAGATGAATATTGTTTGTGTATCAGAAATAATAATTTTTTTAGCAAGTTGTTCTTTCAGCTCTGGTCTTGAAAGGTTCTCCCTGCCAGGATGAGTAACACGGATTTGAAATTGTCTTCTATGATGTTGGAGGTCATCAAAAAAATGTCTAATGAAAAGTGTATGTCGTGCTAGTGCGTTCACCATTGATATGTATGTTGGTGATTTTGAAATGAGAAGGTGTCTATCAAGAGAATGCAAAGATTATAACTAGTTTTTTCTTTGAAATGCAAAAAAGGTGTTATCACAGTCCATAGTTTCAAAAGAATATAAAAAAGTTCAAGCAAAAAAATAATTGATATAAAAAATATGTTTAATGTGTAAATAGAAAAATGGAAAGAATTACTGTGTAAATAGAAATATGATGGAGTGAAGTTGAGATAGAGTGGAAAAAATATTCATAGATTTCCTAAAATAACAAAAATAACCTAATAGTGTTGGTAATGTTTATAAATATTCAATGTGACCTAATTCATATTAAAATATATAACCTAAGATGGATAATAATGTATTGATTGATGGTGGGTCCCTCATTAAATGGGTTCAAGGAAATGTCCATTGTCAGTCTACCATCCAACTTGGGATGTGTAAGGGGGGCTTCATAAGTCCACGCAACCCTTACTCGTGATGTAAGATAACATTTATCACCCATTAAATTTAGAGTTTGAGTAGCAGTGTCAAATTATACTCTATAATGTTTCCATCGATCTAATAAAGAAGAATAAAATAATGACTATTTACATTCCATGTTGATTTTGTGAATATTGAAGATTTTGAAAAAAAATAAGAATGTATAGATTAAACATATATAAACTTAATGTAAGAAATTTTAACATATCAACATTTGATATAATAAAACAAAGGAAAATAAAATAATATTTGAATTTATATAAAGTATATTTAACATTGTGAACAGGATAAAAACATATAGAATAAAGTATAGTTTTTTATGCTAGTGAATAAAACAACATGGAAATGATAAGTGAAAGTAATTTTTAACTATAAATCTATCAAAATATATTTCATGATATACATAAATAGATAAAAGATTGTTTAATGTTGAAGGGTATATATATCATGGTTAGGGAACATAAGTTGGTACATGTAGTTGGAGCATAAATTCTTTGCCTAGTATATGGGAAGGTAACTCGAAGGAAAGTGGGAAGGTAACTCTAAGGAAAGTAATCTATCAAAGAAAGTGGTTTAAAGGAGAAATGTAAGGTGTAACAACCCCTTCTTCATGACTACAAGCGAAGCAAAAGTACATTTTTTTTTTTGACTTAATTTTGTGTGAAAGGCAAGATGGTGATGACAACATTAGTTATCCACACAACTGATGATGAACACAAGCACGTAGTCTAGGAAACAAGTTACTATGACTCCCCACACCGGGACAAGAGAAACTAGGTGAAATGTGCATAGACAACAAGGAGAAAATACTACCCACCCGATGCAAACACGACCAAGCCTACAAGCTAAGGGACAACATCCCCATCTGACACAATGACCTAGACGAACAACCTAGACGAGCCAGCAAGCAAGGAGAATTTTTTCTTAACCATAAGATCTGAGCATGAGCGAACTCAGTCGTCAGATCAAGCAAAGATTGAACCACAATCATCAAATCTCATCAGAGAGAGATCGATGATGAGGAGGCATTGTGGGGAGCGGAGAGGAAATTAAAGTTTGTGAAAGTTGTGAGCCCTAAATCACTCAAGATCATTGATCTTTTCAGATCAAGATATTGATCCCACTACGGACAAGCATATTCACTTTGCAAAGATCGGAAAAGAGATTAAATAGTGAACGAGTTGAGTTTCCGTAATCGTTCATGCTCGTTTGATCTTCAATAAAGTGACACATTTCTGGCAATCTTGTACTCCGGGAGGAAGCCAATAGAGGTTGAGGAGTAAATCTCTCCTGAAGCTCTGAAGAGCCGAAGTAGATCCAAACCGTCGATTGAAGTGGACATGTGGCAGGGGATCCTTCACTTTGACGATAATCACTTCGGAAGAAAGAAGGATACAAGAAGCCAAAACTCCTGAAGGCCCGAAGCCCGGAGTTCATCTGGACCATCCATCAATAAGGCCACGCATTGCTAGATCCCTCTCTTCGGATACTTATCACTTCGAAAGTTATTGCGGAGTGAGATCTACTTAAAGTCCCAAAGTAAATCTGATCCCTTGAAGGCTGTGGACACGTGTTGACAGATCTGTCACTTCGGAAGATTAACACTTTAAAGGTTTGAAGTGTTGTGCACCTCGAAACACCCGAAGCCTAAAGTCCTGAAGTATTTGTGGACTGTTGGTCTCAAATCAACGAGGATCATTGATCCTTGCAACAGGATAGAAAGGAATATCACCCAAATCCCTGAAGTAATTGAGGATCGTTGATCTCAAATCAACGAGGACCGTCGATCTTTGGAATAAGACCGTTATTCGACCATTCTTCTATTTGGAGGAATTGAGACCTTCAACGTCAAAGTGCCCAAAGCTCGAAGACCCGGAACACCTGGTTTTCAGCCCTAGGTCACATGAGAAGCTAAACTTCATTTTTTTATTTTTGGCTCTCAAGTAAACTCATAAAGCTCGATTCCACCTTTAGAGGGGCTACCATTTCTACAGTTGCAAAAGAACAGAGCTCAGAGCTATGAATCAACAGATCTTGTCCTCGGATAGTTAGATCTAGCCAGATCGAAGTCAAAGAAGTTGTTTACCCTGCGTTTTTTGGTCTGAAGTCACTAAAAGAACTTCAAAGACCTACTTTTATGCGTAGGAAACAGGCAAACACAAAATTTTCAAACATTTTTTTTTTTATTATTTTTTTAAAGGATGGCCATGCCTATCAATTTAGGACCAACTCAAGGACCGATTATTGTTGGAAATATTCATGAGGTTTAGTCTTTTCAAATGAGATCCTTCTTGCAAGAAAAAGAGTGCTGGGATCTAGTGGACCTTGGATATGTGGAACCAAATCAAACAAATCTTGCTCCCATGACCAACCAACAGAGAACTACTCAGGCAACATAAAGGAACGGAGAAAATAAGGAAAAATTCAGGATTCAAAATTCAGTGGATGACTTGATTTTCTAAAAAATGACATATATTGTTACTTCAAAACAGGCCTAGGACATCCTTAAATCAACCTACCAAGGAAATGATAGGGTCAAAACAGTCAAACTACAGACTTTGAGGATGCATTTTGAGACTTTAAAAATGCAAGAGTCTGAAAATGTTGATCATTTTATGAACAGAGTCATGGGAATCGTAAACCAAATCAGATTGACTGGTGAAGCCATCCATGAGTGACTAATTGTTGATAGAGTCCTCAGAAGTTTACCAAAGAAATTCAAAATGGTTGTTACAACCATCCTTGAATCCAAGGATCTGTCAAATTTTTCAACAGATGAATTAATGGCTTCTCTATTGACACATGAGACCCGACTTCATATCGCATATGAGTCAACAACCAACACCTTCAAGATTCAGTTCTACTTCATCAGAGGGAGAGGCAAAGGAAGAGGCAAAGGTCATCGAGGAAGAGGGAGTAGTCCAAGTAACCATCACTCAAGTGAATGTCACAGACAATAGAACCCGAATCATAATTTCCATGGTCAGAGACAACATAACTAGAATCAGAACTTCCAACCTCAAAGAGGCAGAGGGAGAAGATCAAATGACAAATCCAGCATGCATTGTTATTACTGAAAAAAGTTTGGACATTATGAATCCGAATGCCGGAAGAAGCAAGCAGATCATCTCTCAGGCATGGCACATATCTCACATCATGAAGGAGAAACCTCAGAAGGTATGTTTCTCTCATGCCACAGGACTGAAGAACAACATAAAGATCTTTGGTTACTGGACAATGGATGCAGCAATCACATGGCAGGTAACAAAGATTTACTTTCATGCATTGATTCTTCAATTTCATCTGATATTACACTTGGAAATGATTCTTTAGTCAAAGTTCAAGGAAAAGGTACTCTACCTATTCTTACTAAACAAAATGTAAAGAAAGACATACACAATGTCTATGATGTTCCAGATATGACACATAATCTGTTAAGTGTAGGATATCTAATTGAACATGGCTATAAGTTACTTTTTGAAGGAGCGTCATGTAGGATATATGATAAAACCCCTAGCAGAAAATTGATTTCTGAAATCCACATGACTCAAAATAGGATGTTTCCCCTGACCCTCAGAACTGCAACTCTGATCCAATCATATGCAGAAAGTGCATCTACCCCCAATGAAACTTTGGTTTGGAACACAAGATTTGGACATCTAACCTTTTATATTCTAAGTCTTCTATAGAAGCACTTCATGGTCAAAGGTCTCCCTATTTTCAAAGAGGAAAATCCCCCATGTGAGTCCTACATTCTTGGAAAACATAAGAGAACTAGTTTTCCACAATCCTCCACTCACGCCAAACAACACTTTGAACTAGTTTAAACTAACCTATGTGGACTAATGCAAACAGAGTCAATAGGTTGTAGCGTTTATTGATGACTTTAGCAGGAAAATTTAGATCTATTTTCTCAGACACAAGTCTGAAACTTTTGCAAAGTTCAAAGAATTCAAAGCTGAAGCTGAAAAACAAAGTGGAAAATATGTAAAATATCTTAGGTCAGATGGAGGAGGAGAATACACCTCCAAATAATTTTAAAATTTCTGCAAATCACAAGGCATCATCATGCAAACTATAGCTAGGTATACTCCACAACAAAATGGAGTGGTTGAAGGAAAAATCAGACAATAGTGAACATGACAAGGAGCCTTCTCAAAGATAAATGTCTGTCAAATACATTTTGGGTTGAAGCAGTAGTATGCTCAACTTATCTCCTGAATAGATCTCCAACCACCAATCTCAAGATGAAGGTCCCTCAAGAAGCATGGAGTGGGACAAAGATAAATGTTTCTCATCTCAAGACATTTGGATGCATAGCATACACTCACATACCTTCCGAATTAAGGAAGAAACTGGATGATAGAAGTGAGAAATGTGTCTTTACTGGCTACAGTGAAACATCAAAATCTTACAGGATCTATAATCCAATCTCAAAGAAATTGATTCTCAGCAGAGATGTAAAAATTTTTGAAAATCAGTTCTGGAACAAGTCTGAAAATCAGCCAATGGACCGTCAAGATCCATTACTGTCACATCCTGAAGACACAGAGAAGTTAGGACAACAAACATATCATCCTTTTCTTCCAAGGCTGTAGGTACAAGGATAATATGAAAGTTCTCATAATAACTCAAATTCCAGTAGAAACTCTTCCTCTGAACTTCCAAATCAGAGAACTCTAAGTTTGAGAGAAATCCATCAGTAGTTGGATGACATTGATCAACACAATCTTTTTGCATTAATGTCATGTCATCCCACATCTTTTAAAGAGGCATCTAAGGAGCCACATTGGGTTCAAGCCATGAACCAATAGATTGTCTCCATTGAGAATAACAAGACATGGGATCTTGTTGATCTGCCTAGACACAAGAAAAGTATTGGTGTAAGGTGGGTTTACAAAACTAAACTAAATGAAAAGGGACAGATTGAAAAACACAAGGCAAGACTTGTTTCCAAAGGATTCTCACAACAACAAGGCATTGATTATGGTTAAACTTTTTCTCCAGTAGCAAGGTTGGATATTATAATAACTCTCTTAACCATAGAGGCTCAACACAAATGGAAAGTATACCATATGGATGTCAAGTTAGCCTTCCTAATTGGTGTCTTAGAAGAAGAGGTTTATGTGGATCAACCACTTGGATTTGAATTTAGAGAGCAACCAGCCAAAGTGCATCAGTTGAAGAAATCCTTGTATGGCTTAAAGAAAGTTCCAAGAGCGTGGTAAAACAAAATTAATACTTACCTGATCAAGATTCATTTCAGCAGAAGGCAAACAGAGACAACTCTTTACACCAAAACCGATCAACATGGTAAAATTCTGATTGTATGTTTATATGTTGATGACATGATATATAGCGGAAATATTGAGTTAACCAGTTTTAAACATGCCATGCAATATGATTTTGAGATGAAAGATCTTGGCATCATGAAATATTTCTTGGGGATTGAGGTTGACCAATCAACCAAAGGAATTTGTTTCTATCAAAAAAAGTATGCAGTAGACATCTTCAAAAGATTCTACATGGAAGACTACAATACAACAAAAACTCCTATACCCATAGGCACAAAATTGAGAAAGAAATATGAAGGCCCTATAGTGGACCCTACCCTGTACAAAATTTTAGTAGGCAGTTTGTTGTATCTTACAACAACTAGGCCTGATATTATGTATGCAACCAACCTTATTTCCAGGTTCTTGGAATCCCCCAAAGATTCTCGTTGGAATATGGCAAAAAGGATTCTGAGATATGTTGCAGGCAATCTCAATTTTGGATTATGGTACACTCAGTATGATGATAATCATCTCTCTGGTTACACGGATAGTGATTTTGTAGGAAGCTTAGATGATAGGAAAAACACTTAAGGACATGTTTTTCACTTGGGCACGAACCTGATTTCATGGGCATCAAAGAAGAAACCCATTGTATCAATATCTTCTGTAGAGGCAGAGTATGTTGTTGCTACCTCAACTTCTTGTCAAAATGTGTGGCTGAGAAGAATATTGAATGATATGTCACATACAAAAAAGGATACAACTCCTATCTTTTGTGATAACACCTCAACAATTGCTCTATCAAAAAATCATGTGTTTCACAAGAAAAGAAAGCATATTGATAATTGTTTTCACTTCATACGCGAGCTAGTCAATAATGGTGACATTGAACTTCAATTTTATGGCTCTCGAGATCGGGTCGCAGATATTTTTACAAAGCCACTACAAAAGTCCATTTTTTATTTTCAGAGAAAACACTTGGGCATTATCAGTTTTGATGTTTCTAACTGTTGAGTTTAAGAGGGAGTGTTAAACATATCTATAACCTCAACAATATGTGACTGTACACTGCCAGCTGTACAATTTAGTTAGGATCTCTTGTTTTGTTTCTTGATTTGCTTGAGCCTATTTAGCTCAACTATATACTCAATACTAAATGTTTTTCTCACTTTCTATTTTCCCAATTTCGTCTTCTCTGTATTATCTTCTTTGCTTCTCATTTTATCAAGAATTAACCATTCAAATTTTCATATCCAATAACTTCACGTCGAAGTTAGAAAAAAATTAAACAATCCATAATTTATCTGCACAAAGTACATCCTTGTATGTGCTAGGTCGGCACGAAGTTCCCAGATCCCTATATGTGCCACATTTTTTTTTACGGTGGAATTCTATCATTATTAAGTAGTATCAATTATTTTTATTTTAAGATAAATAATAATAAAAATGTAAAATGTTTTATGCATAGGCCTATGGAGGTGATAGGGAAATATTTTTCATCTCTTGTACTACAATTTACATGTGGTTGGTATCGTACTGAAATTTACATGTGGTCGGTCTCTGGTTGTGAATCTAAGTAGGGTGGTGTGGTTTGTGTTGTGATTCTTAATATTATTGTTGCTACATTTTTTTTGGGTGGAGGCAACTCTGGGTCTGTGTGGTGTGGGGCGATAGGCTATTGAGTGAGGAACTTTGTTAATAACACCTTGAGGGAATAATTACATGGCTCCTCGTTGGGTGGAGGGAAATCTATTTGTTCGGACAGATGCATGTGACTATGAGATCCATTTCTTTTTTAGTAAAGGTGACGTGATCGATTTCTAGGTGACAGATAGGATTGAACTTTCATGTAAACTAAAAAAAATTAGCTTGCTTGAGATTTCAAATTTGAGTATGTACAAGGATGTTACTATGGTTAAATATGCGTGTTGATTCTTTTGTTGACTTGACCATTGAAACTATGTTGTTACGGTTAAATATTCATGTTGATTAGTATCAGAGCCATGGTTTCAACACTAAGCCTGGATGGGCCATGTTAGTGGAAGTTGAAGCAAAATTTTCAGAAAAGAATTGTTGTCGAGATGGACAAAATTCATGTTCAGAGACCATGGGTTCCTACACGGAACCTAGATGGGCCACCAATGAGAAATTCAAAGTAGGAAATCTAAAGAATTCTGACGTACAGAGTGCTAGAAGTGTGTTGAAAGAACACTTGCACCTTGTTCGGAATACATGAGGTGTAATAAGTTTAATAAATGGCTACAGAGAAAGAAATCACAACATTCGTGGTGTTCGGGCCATACGATCTGTTTGGGAGAAGGGGAATTCTTCACGACTATCAGATCTGGAGAAATTGTAGGAGGGTTAACCTGAAAGCCCTTCGGACTTCATGACTTTGGTGAAGTTAGGTACAAAAATAAGAGAAGGGTCGAAGCCCGAAGCTCCGAAGTCCCGGAGGAGATATACATCATAGATCTGGGGAGAAGCCTTACCATTAGATCAATCCAAGAGAAGAAGGTAAGGCGCCTGGTGAGGAGCAGATCAGAGCCGTTGGATATACACACAAGTGGTTGTGAGCCATATATCTCACGACATAACATAACTGCAGAGTTAGGTGATCGAGAGAAGTGGGGTGTGTTGATGCAAAAACTGTTGAAGCCTGAAGTCCCGAAGCAAAAGAGAATATGTGGCGGGGCAGGATGACATCGCCAGGGGTGACGTGGACCTTCCTAGTCATGCCACGTGCCACCACCTTAGTTGGTGAAAACTGTACTATGTGGACCCAGAGGGTAAAGTATTCTGGAAATTCAAAATTCGAGAGACTAGAACGAAGCATGCGTAAAAACTTCTAAAGCCCGAAATTATGGAGTAACGTGGCATGATGATGTCATCAGGAATGATATGGACCCATGGGATATTTTCACATGTCAATGGGTTTCGAACCCGCCAAATATTGAAATGTCATTTGGAATGTGACATACATCACCTCCCTGAGTGGGCCACGTGTTTGTTTCTAATGTTTCGCCACATGGACCTCCTCTAGAGTATGGGTGGTAGGGCCAGATGGTCACAGTTGCGTGTGGAACCATTGTGAAATCCAGTGACTTGACACTCTAGAAGAATGTTTCATAAGTGAACGAAAGGAAGAACTTTCAAAACTTTCATAACGTCAAGGTGACGAGATGTAATAATGTCACCAAAGGTGACAGGGAAGTGTTCATAGATTAACGGTTTGAGCTGTTGGGGGTGTGTGGATGTGAAATCCTCTGAATTCTTGAAGCTCCAAAGTCCCGGAGCTCAGATGCCTGAAGTTCCACAGTGGGTGTCAGTCGTTGGATGTTGGGTAGTTATAGACTGTTGATCCACCCTACTTTGCAAATTCGTTAATTCGGAACTCCGAGAGATTTGTTGTGATGTTCTTTGAAAACTTCTGAAGGTGAAGGCCCGAAGTCCCAAGTAAGTACCTATCAACCAAGCGCTTGGCCACAACCCATGGTCACATGGGTTGGGGGCTAAGAGAAAGGGGAAAATGCCTAAAAACTATGTTAAGAAGGGAAAAGGGGTTAGGAAGGAAGCAGGTGGGTTTTGTCTGGTTCAAAACCACATCAAAAGAATACTAAAGACCTGAGAACTTTATGATATATTTCAACAAATATCTAAGATCCATTATCTCAGAGAAAAGAGATCAATGCACAAGAAGTGCATTGGAGAAGAAGCACAAGTTTTAAAGGATCATAAATTTCTTCTTAAGGCTCAAAATTGAGCAAGGAATTTGTGATTGAGAAGGTCTCGGAAAGAGGATTCCAGATGTAATGGTTACATTAAAACATAAAAATTGCTAGAGATGTCTTCAGATGGAAGAAATAACGAAGAAGGATAGGGAAAATTCTTTATTCTACATCTGGTATTTTTCAAAAGTCATCGGATCAAATGTTGGGTTCGATAAGCAACATGGAAACCCGAAATGGAATTTGTGTTTGGGGAGGGAAGTCCAAGTGACAATAATTGCACATCCAATGTGCAAGCTAGGTGGAGAAATCCATCTGCGATACATGATAATGCATAAGCCATAAGCTCATATGGAGATGCAAAGCATGGGAATAAGGAAGGAAGGTTTTTTATGGAATGTGAAAGAGTTTGGAGATAAGATGTGACATCTCCAAGGACCAACCCTATAGTTTGTAGATAGCACCTCCATTATTACAATCAGAATACACGGTGGAAGCATGGAATGAAGGTCATCAAATAGGGCATGACAGAAGCTTAATATGCATGTCATAAGGCTAAATAAAATCGCTTCAAGAAAGAAATTGGTGTTAACTAACCAATGTTACTTAGAGAACATGAGTAGAATTATAATTCGTTCATGCAGGAGTTGAATCAGAGGAATCCAAATAATAATGGAATGTTGAAAATTAATATCAGCATAATATGTGAGGGAAAGTATGCAAATTAGACAAAGAAAAACTCTTGGATGGAGTCAAATCCATGAACATCCTAAGATAATGGAAGAAGAAATCATGAGATAGATATCAAGATAACAGGAATGCATGTCAACACTCCAGAAAGGAAAGCTAGAATAGTAGAGAATTGTTGATGCACTCCAAAGGTGTGAAGGTATTTCCATAAGAGCATGGAGATATCAAGTCAAGAATAATTTAAAAGATAAGTGACTTCTAAAGAGAAATCAATAAGGAACCAGGAAGAAGAAAACACTTCTATGCATGGTTTTGAGTGCAGAGGAGATGATGCCTGAAAAGAATCCGTCTTAAGTGACATAGAGCCATGAGTGACAACCCAAAAGGTTGGAGGTATCACCTGAATCTATGATGGTAAGGTAAAAGAAGTGCTTTCATCTAATTCTATGTAGCTAGAAAATGACACATATGTGCATCCTTACAATATCCTAGAGGTTGCATAGGTAAGTCAAGTTTGAGGCTAGTGGACAAAGGGAAGATAAGAGTACAAGAAAACATCAAGTACTAAAGTATTTCGTCGGGAAAGGGCTAAAGAAGTCCAGTCCTGAAGAGTAACTAGATGTTGAAGAATCCAGAGTCTATAAAACAACTTTGTTTGGAATTTAATTCATCCAATACGATTTGGGATACTTGGATCCAGGAAATTAATGAAAGCTGAAGGTTAATATCTGCTTAGTTTGGGACTATAAATGTAAAATCAACCAAGAGTGATTTGGCTAGAAAGTGCTCAGGTCAGGAATAATCATGCACAATGATCACAGTGGGAGCACAAGAATATTCAGGAATCCAGGAAGAATTGAAGACTTTTGGGATCAACAAGGAAAAGTTGCAGATGGGAAAGAAGTTTGGTGAAATTGCGGTAGCACTGCAACAGTTGAATTAGGTTTGGTTGAACAACTATAAGAAGAAAAATAAATTATGTCATGTTGCGAGTGTTGTTGTTGATGTTTCTACATAAGGAGGGAAGTAACAAAAAGCTCAAGTGTTGGTTATAATTTTGATAAAAGAAGCATGAAATCTTCTATTGCCATCAGAAAATCAAGTAGTATAAAATTTATTAATGGCAGTCATACAGGTATGAGTTTATTTCTCATATTACATAATTGTTGAAGGGAATAAGAATTTCCTCAGCCATAGTTATTTTATAAAGTCACATGATTGTATTATTTGAATGCATACCACTGGATGTGGTAAAGGCTGGAGGCATGTATTAATTCAAAGATTTTTAGCTTCTGAATGCACACATTGACATAGGAGAATGTCATGTTAGTTTGGTTGTGGGGTAATAGCCAAAGAATTAAAAGATAAGAACTTGTTATAGGAATGAATGCCAATAAGCTAGTCATGTATGAGACCAGGATATGGTTGGATATGGCAAGGTATGGATATGGAAAGGTTATGAACCACACAGGTACTAAAATATTCCTACCTTTAAATAAAACTTGGACTACAACCTTTTTGCTAACACTAATGAACACCACAAAATTATATTCTTGGTGTAGTGTTCGGTTCGAAAAGGAAGGCATCCAATTAATTGAGAAGACAGTAGGAAGTGTGTGGAGAATGTGTCAACACATTGGCCAGAATTTCAACTTATGGATGGTGAGATACATGACTTAGATAAAGAGAATTATGTAATTCAATGCAAGGTGCACTGAATAAGTATGCATTGAGAATTGCACTCATGCATAGTAAGTGATAGAATTGTGTACTAAATGAAATTGTTGAATGTGTTTTGTAAGTACATGCATATATATTATTGCATAGAAATAATTGTTACTAACAACTGAAATGTTGTGAACTCATGAAATTGAGGACATTTTAGGGAGGTGTTAGACACTGCAATAGGAAAGTTTCATGTCAAGTAGTCACATGAGCATTGACTATAGGAAATTTTCTTGTTCAAAAAAGAAGTAATGAACTTACAGATATTATTGTGAACATGCATATGCATAGAATGATGAGTCATTCTATATTATTAAATTATTTGTTAATTATGATTGAATTTCTAGATGCAGACAATTCGAAGTTCACTGCATATGGTTATGTACATATTTCAATTGAATTATGATGTACAGAAAATACTGACAATTTTTTGCAGTATGCAAGATGAAGCCTTACATCAAAATGGTGTGGAGTTTGGTGCTTGTGGAAAACAACAAGGAAGGTTACAATCCTAATATGGAAACAACCAAGAAGAATTATGAGATGAAATTTCATGTTTTGGGGAAAAGTTTAATTCCCTTTTTGAACTAATTTTGAGTTCCTAAATGAATTCTTTTATGTTCTCTCATGATAAATGCATGTGTGTGATGCAGATGCGACAATATTGGCTAAAGTGAGAATGTTGGAAGAAGAACTACTGATAGAGACATTAAATCCCTTTAATGGAGAACCTTGGTTAGAGGCTCTGGTAGTGGGTTGGTGCTCTCCTTGCATGTGAAAGCCTTGGCAGGATGGATCGCTAATGGATTGTGTAGCAGTGAAAGGATACCTAAGCCTGGAAGGGTGAGTTCAAAAAGGAAGAGAAAAATCACAAATGATTATGGCATGGTAGCTTCCATAAGGAGGGTGTGTCAAATGGTATAGTGAGCTAGATTCTTCTTGAAACAACTCTTTAGAGTAGAGAAAATGAATTCCAGGAGTAGTGTGAACACCAGAATTGGTGCTTGAAAGTAGAGAACTAGGTGGATAATAGGCTTCCAATAGCTAAAGCTTGGAGCTTTTTGAAGAATTTTTGAATTGTATATGTATAAACAAGTTGCACTGAGGACAGTGCAAAAATAAGGGGAGGGGATTGTAATATCCCCCAGCAGAGCCCCAGTTGTAATTATGAATTGTAAACATATTTGATAGGCTGGTGAGTTGAGTTATAATAAGCTAGGAGGCTTATGTGGTGATTAGTCCAGAGAGCCTAGATGCAAAGGCCAGTGAGCCGACTATTGTATATGTCTAAATTCTCATATATTTAATATAATTACATGGTTGTGTGTAGACCGACCACGAAGAAAGAGTTATGGGGGACTAAGCTCCACTAGGTAGGGTGAGGGAGGGGGCTAAGTGTCTAGGCCTAGAGGCTAAGCTAAAGGGATTACCTCTAAGGGAATAATATTTTATTATTATTATTTGCTAAAGGCTAAGGTGGACATGAATGGTGTTGTCCTAAGTTCCTAGGAAAGGGAACGAGTGTGAAGTGGAACACATGTGGCTATAGGAAGATAGGTGTCAACCTAGGCGCTTGTAGTTATAGATGGGAAAGCCAACCTGTTAGGGGGTTCGCTTCCCATTATGGCATTGCTTACATCCTTGCATCGGGGGACCAGTCTGGAGTCTCCTCACAACCCTTACGAATCTCTGGAAGTCTGTCACTCTTCCCAAAATTCACCATGGATTCACGTATTGAACCATTTCTCCTTCATCATCACCTCTGTATCTAGGATGCACCTTGGGAACCTGCGGGGATACTGGAGTTATTCCATGTGTATCATGTGAAGTTTGGGAACCTTGTAATTTTCTGAGCTATGTTGTGTCATAATTTTTGGTTGTTGCATCCCACACAGTTCCTTGACTGAGTGTGGCTTGCTTCCATCGTCTGTTCCTTACTAAGCTTTGTTGTTGTCCTCACCTTGATGGAATTGAATTGAAGCTGGTTGAAGAATCAGGTTTTTAGGCCTGTGGTTGAAGAGGCAGGTTGTCAGGCTTGTGAGAAACTCTCTCCAGGTGAGAGAGTGTGTTGAGGAAGTGAGTTCTCCTAGAGGGAGTCTCATAGCTGCTACATAAATTTGAGAATTTTGGTCCAGCCTGTTGTTGAAGCCTCGAAAGGGAGGTGGAGCAGTCAATGGACTATGTGATAGTGAAGGTATATACTCCTGGGGTGGGATAGGCATGTGGGGAATGAGAGTCTGTGAGTAGTGGGTGTAAGTGGCTCCTGAGAGAGAATCCTTCCTCTTAAACTATGTGACTTTATGTTATTGACATCAACTATGTATGTTTGACATAAGAGATAATTTTAAGAAGCATGTTGTCAGGCCTGTGAGAAACTCTCCTAGGTGAGAGAGTATGTTGGGAAGTGAGTTCTCTTGGAAGGGATTCCCGTAGCAGCTACAATTCTCTGAGACTTCTGGTCCAGCCTATTGTTGAATCCCAAGGTAAGGGAGGTGTAGTAGTCGATGGACTCGTATTAGTGAAGGTGTACCCTCCTGGGGTTGAGCAGGCATGTGGGGAATGAGATTCTGTGGGTTGTGGGCATAAGTGGCTCCTGAGATAAAATATCCTTCCTGTTGTTTTGTGCAACTTCCTTGTTGTCATTGTCAAGCCTAGAATTCTCTTTCTTGGTGGAGTTTATTCCCAGTTTGGGGGTGACCCAATGTTGAGCTTTATGAGTAGTGTGGTCTAAGGATGGGTGGTTTTTGGAAGGTCTGGACGCAGTTGGTGGTCTTCTAATAAAAGATAAGTACCACTTTTATGTTCATTTACATGTTGTGTAATGGTACATATGTGTAATTGATGAGTATTTCCTGTGTATGTTGTATATGTTTCATGTGTAGGCTTACTGTTATTTCTGCATTAATATGTTATATATATGTAGAAGAGTCATTCTATGTTTATATGGATGTGTATGTTTTTCCACAAGTATCTTTGTGTGGCATAGCTCGACAGGTTATGGCTGGGTATGGTATCGAATTGGTATCAGAGCTAAGAGAGGTGTCATGTAGTGATGTTTCCTGTCTTGTTGGTGGCTGGGGACATTGACCATTGTTAGTATCTTGCTATGGTTAAATATTCATGTTGATTTTCTTACTATATGTATCATTGCACATTGCATTAGACTTGAATGTTTAAACATTGAAAATTTTATGGGAAAATAATTATCATTTATATGTTCATATTTAAAATATGTGTTTTCTGAGAGATTATTGGGACAATCAATTACATGTGCATGTCCCTTGATTTATTTAGGGAAATGTCCTTGGAAATTTCTTATTGTTCTCTATTTAACATTCTTCTAAGCCTATAATATTCTTCGTTTTTAAGGAAAAATGGGTGGTCTATTTTTGAAATCAAAATCTAAGTCCGTATGCCCAATATATTCATAATTTTGTCCAAAAGTGCGACATAAAAATTGCAAAATTGCAAGAATATTTTTTCTAAATTTTGTGTTCCTTTTACTTCTCCATTTTTGAGTTTTTGACTAAGTACTCTCCTCACTCTTTTTACTATTTTCATACTTATCTTTTTCTCCTTTTATGCTTCTTATACATCTTATTCCTCTTATACTTCCAAGTATTTTCTCCTCTTATGCTTCTTATACTTTTCTCTTCATATTTATCTTTGTATCTCATAAGACTCTCCTCTCTTATACTCAATACTATACTTAATCTATTTTATATTTGAAGGCTCGCCTCTCTTACACTCTCTTAATGCTTATACTCTCTCATACTCTCCTTCCTCTCTTATGCTCTACCACACTTATAATTTTTTCCACTCATCCTTTCCCCCTCTCCACACTCTACTCCTTCCCTCACTCACCCAACCGATCCACTTTAGTTATTATTATTTTCATTTTCCCTTCCCTCTCTCTACACTACCTCTCCTCTTTGCGAGTTCATATGCCTCTTCTCCTTTCTTCTCTACCCCCTGACCTCCTCTGCATTTGATCCTCTCTCATACTTCATCATTCCTCCATACTCGATCTCTCTCCTCCATGGTTTCAGATTCCCCTTCCCTTTCTCCTCGACCTCTTGCCACTCTTGACCTAGCGATACCCCACCAACCTGCCATACTCCCCTCCCCCCTCCCCCCTTTTGTCATATCTCCCCACTCTCCCATAAATTTTCCTAAGTTTATTCCACCCAATTACCTCATTACATGTAAACTAATCATAAAAATACACGTGTGAAACCACTCAACCTACTACAATGTGACATGTGTTGATCACTGGACGATGACACGGGGGCTAACAAGGATGTTGACTGGGATAGAATGGAGTAAGAAATTGGAAGAAGACAACCTAAATTGTATTATCTGCACCATCAACAACAATAATGTGCATTGCACTATTAGAAAACCTATACTGCACAATTTACCTCTTGGCCTAATAGAAATGCCATATGAAATATATCTACAAAAAAAATCAAAGACTATTTATATGCTACATGACCTTCGGGCACGTAGCAGATTTACACTAAATGAAGACAACTTACTTCTACATGTTGGTTAGGGAAAAAAAGGGTATTGCAAGCTAGTTCACATAGCCTCAAGAAAACATGAATTGATGACTTTACCTTTTAAAACTTGAATTACTTAATTTACTTATTGATAAGTGATATGAAAAATGTTCATATTTATATTCCACTATACACGATTTTTTTCTTTTTTGTGCAGTTATTAGACATGGAAAAACTTTGGTTTGACATGGAAAAACTTTGACTTGACTCCAACTTTGCTCAAACGACTTAAAGTGTTAGGAACCTAAGCTCCCTAACCCCTCACTTATGTAGAATAATATATTTTCCATGTAATAAATGTGTGAGTGCACGAAATTGGTGGATGGAAAAAGTGGCAATGAGGTGAGTAGGAACGCGCACTTGCAGGAACACATGCGATGAGATGATTTCTCACCTTCTCACACTAAGTAGGTAGAATATGAAAAACACTTCCTCTTGGATTGCCTTGCCTATACCCATATTAGATTCCAATTTAAAAATATTTTTCACATTACCAACCTTTCTAACCTCTTAAGTCATCAAAATTATGGTGATCGTGGAGCCTTCTCTCGATACTTTTTGAGCATAGAAATACAATTTTAAAGAAATTAATATGTTACAATCTTAAAGTCTATAAACCAATTTGTATGACTTTAATCATCACCATCATTATTATTTAAAAATTCGTACATTTCTTTAAATAATCATTAAAAAAAATTATTTATTTAATGATTAATTTATTTATAATCTTTTTATAAAAATTGAAAATTTTAAAATAAGTTATATAAAATTTAATTCAAATGTAATGTTTATATTTAAAATAAAATTAAATAAAAAACAAATAATATTAACTTGAATAATTTAAGTTAAATTCATTACTATGTAATTTTCTATTATTATTTGACTTTCAATATAAATCATATAAATTTAACATGTTTAATGTTTAATATGTATGTATTTACAACACATTTATATCTCGTCATTGATTGATTATTAAGCTTTTACAAAAAGTTTCATGCCTGGTCTTTTTTTCGGTAATCTTGAAGTTCTTCCTTCCCACATATTGACAAAGCAGAACTCGGACAGCAGCCCCACCCAGGTCTACATTATAGGGCAAGCAAAACATATCCCCGGGATCTATTCTATTCTCACGAAGCTTTGAAAAATAATAATTATTTAATATAGTATTTATAGGGAAGTGTATTAAAAAAATATAATTATAATTTTATAATATCAAATATAATAAATACATTCAAGTTTACATAATTTATATTATTTTTTAATTAAATTAAAAAATAAAATAAATTAATATAACATAATTTAATTAATAATAATTTAGTTTATATTTTAATTTAAAATTTTAATTTGATGGCTAACAATTGAAGATGTTGGTATATTCTTAGTGGTCCTTCCAAATCAATGAATATCATTTTCTTTTCATAACTTCTTTGTATTTTTGAATACATGCTGATTATGTTGTACAAGCTCATTTCCTGATTGTCCGTTTCATTTTCTGACTATGTAAAAATTTGATAAGCTTATTTTTTTCTAAAAATGAAGAGAAAATTACTTCTAGTTATTCCGCTCCATTAATATACAAGAAATTCAATTAATTTATTAAGTTATATGTGAAACTTTATGTTGATGATTTGATTGGATTGGATTCAATGGACATTTTGATTGAATTTTTAAATGTTACAGTTCTGTTTAGAATGGTAAACAACATTATAAGTATTATTTTATAAAAAAATTATTAGTCTTTGTCAAAGGCATTATAGCGATGGGTATGAGTTCCAACCATATGTTAGTTTATTTTGACTTTTAAATTATCTAAAGTTTTAGGTGAAAGTTTTTATTATTTTAATTAAATAATAATTATTATTGTTTATTTTAATTTTAATTGGATATAAATTTAGAAGTTTTATTGTAAATAGTTGGCAAAGTTTTATGAGCATTTAATTATTTGATGTTTTTCATATGGGAAGAGAGAGTTTTATGGATATTTAATAATTTATGTAGAGTTTTATGGACATTTAATAATTTATGTAAGCGATATTTGGTCTTTTTCACTGGGGTGACATAAATTTATATGAAATCACAATTTTATATGGTTTAAATTGCATTTTTGAATACAGAAAAAATTCAGTGTACTAAAAAATCCATAGAACATTTACATTATACAGAATTAATCACTCAAATTTGTATATCCAACAATTTTACATAAAATTTCAAACAAAATTAAACATAAAATATCCCTGAAAAAAAACTAAAATATACAACAGCTACACTACCACTAAAACCTCTGGTTCCGCCTGGTCTGGGGAGATAGGCTATTAAGTGAGAAACCGAGTTAACAACCACTTGAGAGAATAATTGTAGGGTTCCTTGCTGGGTGGAGGGAAATCTATTTGCTGCCACAGATGCATGTGACTCTGATATTTTAGTAGAGGTGA
>JASDQU010242898.1:51077-62145 GCA_032191745.1 Picea mariana
CTAGAGATGTCTTCAGATGGAAGAAATAACGAAGAAGGATAGGGAAAATTCTTTATTCTACATCTGGTATTTTTCAAAAGTCATCGGATCAAATGTTGGGTTCGATAAGCAACATGGAAACCCGAAATGGAATTTGTGTTTGGGGAGGGAAGTCCAAGTGACAATAATTGCACATCCAATGTGCAAGCTAGGTGGAGAAATCCATCTGCGATACATGATAATGCATAAGCCATAAGCTCATATGGAGATGCAAAGCATGGGAATAAGGAAGGAAGGTTTTTTATGGAATGTGAAAGAGTTTGGAGATAAGATGTGACATCTCCAAGGACCAACCCTATAGTTTGTAGATAGCACCTCCATTATTACAATCAGAATACACGGTGGAAGCATGGAATGAAGGTCATCAAATAGGGCATGACAGAAGCTTAATATGCATGTCATAAGGCTAAATAAAATCGCTTCAAGAAAGAAATTGGTGTTAACTAACCAATGTTACTTAGAGAACATGAGTAGAATTATAATTCGTTCATGCAGGAGTTGAATCAGAGGAATCCAAATAATAATGGAATGTTGAAAATTAATATCAGCATAATATGTGAGGGAAAGTATGCAAATTAGACAAAGAAAAACTCTTGGATGGAGTCAAATCCATGAACATCCTAAGATAATGGAAGAAGAAATCATGAGATAGATATCAAGATAACAGGAATGCATGTCAACACTCCAGAAAGGAAAGCTAGAATAGTAGAGAATTGTTGATGCACTCCAAAGGTGTGAAGGTATTTCCATAAGAGCATGGAGATATCAAGTCAAGAATAATTTAAAAGATAAGTGACTTCTAAAGAGAAATCAATAAGGAACCAGGAAGAAGAAAACACTTCTATGCATGGTTTTGAGTGCAGAGGAGATGATGCCTGAAAAGAATCCGTCTTAAGTGACATAGAGCCATGAGTGACAACCCAAAAGGTTGGAGGTATCACCTGAATCTATGATGGTAAGGTAAAAGAAGTGCTTTCATCTAATTCTATGTAGCTAGAAAATGACACATATGTGCATCCTTACAATATCCTAGAGGTTGCATAGGTAAGTCAAGTTTGAGGCTAGTGGACAAAGGGAAGATAAGAGTACAAGAAAACATCAAGTACTAAAGTATTTCGTCGGGAAAGGGCTAAAGAAGTCCAGTCCTGAAGAGTAACTAGATGTTGAAGAATCCAGAGTCTATAAAACAACTTTGTTTGGAATTTAATTCATCCAATACGATTTGGGATACTTGGATCCAGGAAATTAATGAAAGCTGAAGGTTAATATCTGCTTAGTTTGGGACTATAAATGTAAAATCAACCAAGAGTGATTTGGCTAGAAAGTGCTCAGGTCAGGAATAATCATGCACAATGATCACAGTGGGAGCACAAGAATATTCAGGAATCCAGGAAGAATTGAAGACTTTTGGGATCAACAAGGAAAAGTTGCAGATGGGAAAGAAGTTTGGTGAAATTGCGGTAGCACTGCAACAGTTGAATTAGGTTTGGTTGAACAACTATAAGAAGAAAAATAAATTATGTCATGTTGCGAGTGTTGTTGTTGATGTTTCTACATAAGGAGGGAAGTAACAAAAAGCTCAAGTGTTGGTTATAATTTTGATAAAAGAAGCATGAAATCTTCTATTGCCATCAGAAAATCAAGTAGTATAAAATTTATTAATGGCAGTCATACAGGTATGAGTTTATTTCTCATATTACATAATTGTTGAAGGGAATAAGAATTTCCTCAGCCATAGTTATTTTATAAAGTCACATGATTGTATTATTTGAATGCATACCACTGGATGTGGTAAAGGCTGGAGGCATGTATTAATTCAAAGATTTTTAGCTTCTGAATGCACACATTGACATAGGAGAATGTCATGTTAGTTTGGTTGTGGGGTAATAGCCAAAGAATTAAAAGATAAGAACTTGTTATAGGAATGAATGCCAATAAGCTAGTCATGTATGAGACCAGGATATGGTTGGATATGGCAAGGTATGGATATGGAAAGGTTATGAACCACACAGGTACTAAAATATTCCTACCTTTAAATAAAACTTGGACTACAACCTTTTTGCTAACACTAATGAACACCACAAAATTATATTCTTGGTGTAGTGTTCGGTTCGAAAAGGAAGGCATCCAATTAATTGAGAAGACAGTAGGAAGTGTGTGGAGAATGTGTCAACACATTGGCCAGAATTTCAACTTATGGATGGTGAGATACATGACTTAGATAAAGAGAATTATGTAATTCAATGCAAGGTGCACTGAATAAGTATGCATTGAGAATTGCACTCATGCATAGTAAGTGATAGAATTGTGTACTAAATGAAATTGTTGAATGTGTTTTGTAAGTACATGCATATATATTATTGCATAGAAATAATTGTTACTAACAACTGAAATGTTGTGAACTCATGAAATTGAGGACATTTTAGGGAGGTGTTAGACACTGCAATAGGAAAGTTTCATGTCAAGTAGTCACATGAGCATTGACTATAGGAAATTTTCTTGTTCAAAAAAGAAGTAATGAACTTACAGATATTATTGTGAACATGCATATGCATAGAATGATGAGTCATTCTATATTATTAAATTATTTGTTAATTATGATTGAATTTCTAGATGCAGACAATTCGAAGTTCACTGCATATGGTTATGTACATATTTCAATTGAATTATGATGTACAGAAAATACTGACAATTTTTTGCAGTATGCAAGATGAAGCCTTACATCAAAATGGTGTGGAGTTTGGTGCTTGTGGAAAACAACAAGGAAGGTTACAATCCTAATATGGAAACAACCAAGAAGAATTATGAGATGAAATTTCATGTTTTGGGGAAAAGTTTAATTCCCTTTTTGAACTAATTTTGAGTTCCTAAATGAATTCTTTTATGTTCTCTCATGATAAATGCATGTGTGTGATGCAGATGCGACAATATTGGCTAAAGTGAGAATGTTGGAAGAAGAACTACTGATAGAGACATTAAATCCCTTTAATGGAGAACCTTGGTTAGAGGCTCTGGTAGTGGGTTGGTGCTCTCCTTGCATGTGAAAGCCTTGGCAGGATGGATCGCTAATGGATTGTGTAGCAGTGAAAGGATACCTAAGCCTGGAAGGGTGAGTTCAAAAAGGAAGAGAAAAATCACAAATGATTATGGCATGGTAGCTTCCATAAGGAGGGTGTGTCAAATGGTATAGTGAGCTAGATTCTTCTTGAAACAACTCTTTAGAGTAGAGAAAATGAATTCCAGGAGTAGTGTGAACACCAGAATTGGTGCTTGAAAGTAGAGAACTAGGTGGATAATAGGCTTCCAATAGCTAAAGCTTGGAGCTTTTTGAAGAATTTTTGAATTGTATATGTATAAACAAGTTGCACTGAGGACAGTGCAAAAATAAGGGGAGGGGATTGTAATATCCCCCAGCAGAGCCCCAGTTGTAATTATGAATTGTAAACATATTTGATAGGCTGGTGAGTTGAGTTATAATAAGCTAGGAGGCTTATGTGGTGATTAGTCCAGAGAGCCTAGATGCAAAGGCCAGTGAGCCGACTATTGTATATGTCTAAATTCTCATATATTTAATATAATTACATGGTTGTGTGTAGACCGACCACGAAGAAAGAGTTATGGGGGACTAAGCTCCACTAGGTAGGGTGAGGGAGGGGGCTAAGTGTCTAGGCCTAGAGGCTAAGCTAAAGGGATTACCTCTAAGGGAATAATATTTTATTATTATTATTTGCTAAAGGCTAAGGTGGACATGAATGGTGTTGTCCTAAGTTCCTAGGAAAGGGAACGAGTGTGAAGTGGAACACATGTGGCTATAGGAAGATAGGTGTCAACCTAGGCGCTTGTAGTTATAGATGGGAAAGCCAACCTGTTAGGGGGTTCGCTTCCCATTATGGCATTGCTTACATCCTTGCATCGGGGGACCAGTCTGGAGTCTCCTCACAACCCTTACGAATCTCTGGAAGTCTGTCACTCTTCCCAAAATTCACCATGGATTCACGTATTGAACCATTTCTCCTTCATCATCACCTCTGTATCTAGGATGCACCTTGGGAACCTGCGGGGATACTGGAGTTATTCCATGTGTATCATGTGAAGTTTGGGAACCTTGTAATTTTCTGAGCTATGTTGTGTCATAATTTTTGGTTGTTGCATCCCACACAGTTCCTTGACTGAGTGTGGCTTGCTTCCATCGTCTGTTCCTTACTAAGCTTTGTTGTTGTCCTCACCTTGATGGAATTGAATTGAAGCTGGTTGAAGAATCAGGTTTTTAGGCCTGTGGTTGAAGAGGCAGGTTGTCAGGCTTGTGAGAAACTCTCTCCAGGTGAGAGAGTGTGTTGAGGAAGTGAGTTCTCCTAGAGGGAGTCTCATAGCTGCTACATAAATTTGAGAATTTTGGTCCAGCCTGTTGTTGAAGCCTCGAAAGGGAGGTGGAGCAGTCAATGGACTATGTGATAGTGAAGGTATATACTCCTGGGGTGGGATAGGCATGTGGGGAATGAGAGTCTGTGAGTAGTGGGTGTAAGTGGCTCCTGAGAGAGAATCCTTCCTCTTAAACTATGTGACTTTATGTTATTGACATCAACTATGTATGTTTGACATAAGAGATAATTTTAAGAAGCATGTTGTCAGGCCTGTGAGAAACTCTCCTAGGTGAGAGAGTATGTTGGGAAGTGAGTTCTCTTGGAAGGGATTCCCGTAGCAGCTACAATTCTCTGAGACTTCTGGTCCAGCCTATTGTTGAATCCCAAGGTAAGGGAGGTGTAGTAGTCGATGGACTCGTATTAGTGAAGGTGTACCCTCCTGGGGTTGAGCAGGCATGTGGGGAATGAGATTCTGTGGGTTGTGGGCATAAGTGGCTCCTGAGATAAAATATCCTTCCTGTTGTTTTGTGCAACTTCCTTGTTGTCATTGTCAAGCCTAGAATTCTCTTTCTTGGTGGAGTTTATTCCCAGTTTGGGGGTGACCCAATGTTGAGCTTTATGAGTAGTGTGGTCTAAGGATGGGTGGTTTTTGGAAGGTCTGGACGCAGTTGGTGGTCTTCTAATAAAAGATAAGTACCACTTTTATGTTCATTTACATGTTGTGTAATGGTACATATGTGTAATTGATGAGTATTTCCTGTGTATGTTGTATATGTTTCATGTGTAGGCTTACTGTTATTTCTGCATTAATATGTTATATATATGTAGAAGAGTCATTCTATGTTTATATGGATGTGTATGTTTTTCCACAAGTATCTTTGTGTGGCATAGCTCGACAGGTTATGGCTGGGTATGGTATCGAATTGGTATCAGAGCTAAGAGAGGTGTCATGTAGTGATGTTTCCTGTCTTGTTGGTGGCTGGGGACATTGACCATTGTTAGTATCTTGCTATGGTTAAATATTCATGTTGATTTTCTTACTATATGTATCATTGCACATTGCATTAGACTTGAATGTTTAAACATTGAAAATTTTATGGGAAAATAATTATCATTTATATGTTCATATTTAAAATATGTGTTTTCTGAGAGATTATTGGGACAATCAATTACATGTGCATGTCCCTTGATTTATTTAGGGAAATGTCCTTGGAAATTTCTTATTGTTCTCTATTTAACATTCTTCTAAGCCTATAATATTCTTCGTTTTTAAGGAAAAATGGGTGGTCTATTTTTGAAATCAAAATCTAAGTCCGTATGCCCAATATATTCATAATTTTGTCCAAAAGTGCGACATAAAAATTGCAAAATTGCAAGAATATTTTTTCTAAATTTTGTGTTCCTTTTACTTCTCCATTTTTGAGTTTTTGACTAAGTACTCTCCTCACTCTTTTTACTATTTTCATACTTATCTTTTTCTCCTTTTATGCTTCTTATACATCTTATTCCTCTTATACTTCCAAGTATTTTCTCCTCTTATGCTTCTTATACTTTTCTCTTCATATTTATCTTTGTATCTCATAAGACTCTCCTCTCTTATACTCAATACTATACTTAATCTATTTTATATTTGAAGGCTCGCCTCTCTTACACTCTCTTAATGCTTATACTCTCTCATACTCTCCTTCCTCTCTTATGCTCTACCACACTTATAATTTTTTCCACTCATCCTTTCCCCCTCTCCACACTCTACTCCTTCCCTCACTCACCCAACCGATCCACTTTAGTTATTATTATTTTCATTTTCCCTTCCCTCTCTCTACACTACCTCTCCTCTTTGCGAGTTCATATGCCTCTTCTCCTTTCTTCTCTACCCCCTGACCTCCTCTGCATTTGATCCTCTCTCATACTTCATCATTCCTCCATACTCGATCTCTCTCCTCCATGGTTTCAGATTCCCCTTCCCTTTCTCCTCGACCTCTTGCCACTCTTGACCTAGCGATACCCCACCAACCTGCCATACTCCCCTCCCCCCTCCCCCCTTTTGTCATATCTCCCCACTCTCCCATAAATTTTCCTAAGTTTATTCCACCCAATTACCTCATTACATGTAAACTAATCATAAAAATACACGTGTGAAACCACTCAACCTACTACAATGTGACATGTGTTGATCACTGGACGATGACACGGGGGCTAACAAGGATGTTGACTGGGATAGAATGGAGTAAGAAATTGGAAGAAGACAACCTAAATTGTATTATCTGCACCATCAACAACAATAATGTGCATTGCACTATTAGAAAACCTATACTGCACAATTTACCTCTTGGCCTAATAGAAATGCCATATGAAATATATCTACAAAAAAAATCAAAGACTATTTATATGCTACATGACCTTCGGGCACGTAGCAGATTTACACTAAATGAAGACAACTTACTTCTACATGTTGGTTAGGGAAAAAAAGGGTATTGCAAGCTAGTTCACATAGCCTCAAGAAAACATGAATTGATGACTTTACCTTTTAAAACTTGAATTACTTAATTTACTTATTGATAAGTGATATGAAAAATGTTCATATTTATATTCCACTATACACGATTTTTTTCTTTTTTGTGCAGTTATTAGACATGGAAAAACTTTGGTTTGACATGGAAAAACTTTGACTTGACTCCAACTTTGCTCAAACGACTTAAAGTGTTAGGAACCTAAGCTCCCTAACCCCTCACTTATGTAGAATAATATATTTTCCATGTAATAAATGTGTGAGTGCACGAAATTGGTGGATGGAAAAAGTGGCAATGAGGTGAGTAGGAACGCGCACTTGCAGGAACACATGCGATGAGATGATTTCTCACCTTCTCACACTAAGTAGGTAGAATATGAAAAACACTTCCTCTTGGATTGCCTTGCCTATACCCATATTAGATTCCAATTTAAAAATATTTTTCACATTACCAACCTTTCTAACCTCTTAAGTCATCAAAATTATGGTGATCGTGGAGCCTTCTCTCGATACTTTTTGAGCATAGAAATACAATTTTAAAGAAATTAATATGTTACAATCTTAAAGTCTATAAACCAATTTGTATGACTTTAATCATCACCATCATTATTATTTAAAAATTCGTACATTTCTTTAAATAATCATTAAAAAAAATTATTTATTTAATGATTAATTTATTTATAATCTTTTTATAAAAATTGAAAATTTTAAAATAAGTTATATAAAATTTAATTCAAATGTAATGTTTATATTTAAAATAAAATTAAATAAAAAACAAATAATATTAACTTGAATAATTTAAGTTAAATTCATTACTATGTAATTTTCTATTATTATTTGACTTTCAATATAAATCATATAAATTTAACATGTTTAATGTTTAATATGTATGTATTTACAACACATTTATATCTCGTCATTGATTGATTATTAAGCTTTTACAAAAAGTTTCATGCCTGGTCTTTTTTTCGGTAATCTTGAAGTTCTTCCTTCCCACATATTGACAAAGCAGAACTCGGACAGCAGCCCCACCCAGGTCTACATTATAGGGCAAGCAAAACATATCCCCGGGATCTATTCTATTCTCACGAAGCTTTGAAAAATAATAATTATTTAATATAGTATTTATAGGGAAGTGTATTAAAAAAATATAATTATAATTTTATAATATCAAATATAATAAATACATTCAAGTTTACATAATTTATATTATTTTTTAATTAAATTAAAAAATAAAATAAATTAATATAACATAATTTAATTAATAATAATTTAGTTTATATTTTAATTTAAAATTTTAATTTGATGGCTAACAATTGAAGATGTTGGTATATTCTTAGTGGTCCTTCCAAATCAATGAATATCATTTTCTTTTCATAACTTCTTTGTATTTTTGAATACATGCTGATTATGTTGTACAAGCTCATTTCCTGATTGTCCGTTTCATTTTCTGACTATGTAAAAATTTGATAAGCTTATTTTTTTCTAAAAATGAAGAGAAAATTACTTCTAGTTATTCCGCTCCATTAATATACAAGAAATTCAATTAATTTATTAAGTTATATGTGAAACTTTATGTTGATGATTTGATTGGATTGGATTCAATGGACATTTTGATTGAATTTTTAAATGTTACAGTTCTGTTTAGAATGGTAAACAACATTATAAGTATTATTTTATA
Organism: Picea mariana; assembly: GCA_032191745.1. Taxonomy (NCBI): domain Eukaryota; kingdom Viridiplantae; phylum Streptophyta; class Pinopsida; order Pinales; family Pinaceae; genus Picea; species Picea mariana. The sequence continues at coordinate 59,668 of JASDQU010242898.1, forward strand.
AAAAAATTATTAGTCTTTGTCAAAGGCATTATAGCGATGGGTATGAGTTCCAACCATATGTTAGTTTATTTTGACTTTTAAATTATCTAAAGTTTTAGGTGAAAGTTTTTATTATTTTAATTAAATAATAATTATTATTGTTTATTTTAATTTTAATTGGATATAAATTTAGAAGTTTTATTGTAAATAGTTGGCAAAGTTTTATGAGCATTTAATTATTTGATGTTTTTCATATGGGAAGAGAGAGTTTTATGGATATTTAATAATTTATGTAGAGTTTTATGGACATTTAATAATTTATGTAAGCGATATTTGGTCTTTTTCACTGGGGTGACATAAATTTATATGAAATCACAATTTTATATGGTTTAAATTGCATTTTTGAATACAGAAAAAATTCAGTGTACTAAAAAATCCATAGAACATTTACATTATACAGAATTAATCACTCAAATTTGTATATCCAACAATTTTACATAAAATTTCAAACAAAATTAAACATAAAATATCCCTGAAAAAAAACTAAAATATACAACAGCTACACTACCACTAAAACCTCTGGTTCCGCCTGGTCTGGGGAGATAGGCTATTAAGTGAGAAACCGAGTTAACAACCACTTGAGAGAATAATTGTAGGGTTCCTTGCTGGGTGGAGGGAAATCTATTTGCTGCCACAGATGCATGTGACTCTGATATTTTAGTAGAGGTGAGGAGATGAATTTTTGGGTGACGGACTGGATTTTTGGATTATTAAGATTATTGTTGCTGCATTTCTTTTTTGGGTGGAGGCATCTCTCGTTCTGCATGGTGCGGGGGCGATAGGCTATTGAGTGAGGAACTGTTTTAACGGCGGCTTGAAGGCTCCTCGCCGGGTGGAGGAAAATCTATTTGCTGCAATAGATGCTTGTGACTATGATTGGCTGCATTTCTGTTTTATTAGAGGTGGCGTGATGAATTTATGGGTGACGAACTGGAAGAACTTTGATGTAAACTAAAAAAATCAGCTTGCTTTATGTATGTTTTCAAATTTGAGTATGTACAAGGATGTTACTATGGTTAAGTATATGTGTTGGTTCTTTTTGTTGACTATCATTGACACTATGTTGTTATGGTTAAATATTGATGTTGATTTTTTTACTTTCTTGACCATTGTTAGCATGTTGCTATGGTTAAATATTCATGTTGATTTTTTTTTATTATATGTATCATTGCATATGGTATTAGACCTTAATGTTTAAACAAAATATTTATGAAAAAATAATTATCATTTATATGTTCATATTTAAAATATATATTTCCTAAGAGATTATTGGGATGCCCAATAGCATGTGCATGTCCCTTGATTTCTTTAGGAAATGTCCTTGGAAATTGCTAATTGTTCTCTATTTAACATTTTTCTAAGTTTATAATATTCTTCATTTTCAAGGAAAAATGGGTGATCTATTTTTGAAATAAAAAACGAGTTGGTATGTCCAATATATTCATAATTTTGTGTCTAACAGAGAGATTGCAAAATTGCAAGCAGATTTTTTTTAAATTTTGTGTCCCTTTTCCCTCTCCATTTTTGAGTTTTTGACTAAGTACTCTCCTCACTCTTTTCTCATACTTATCCTTTTCTCCTTTTATGCTTCTTATACATTTCATTCCTCTTATACTTCCAAGTATTTTCTCCTCTTATGCTTCTTATATTTGTCTCTTTATATTTCTCTTTGTATTTCATAAGACTCTCCTCACTTATACTGAGTACTGTACTTAATCTATTTTCTATTTGAAGGCTCGCCTCTCTTACACTCTCTTAAATATTATACTCTCTTATAATGTACTTAGTATATATTTCAATAAATCTCATCTCTAATAATCTCCCTCCTTTCTTATACTCTACCACACTTATATTTTTTTCCACTCATCCTTTCCCCCTCTCCACACTCCACTCGTCCACTCACTTGGCCAACCAATCCAATTTACCTAGTATTATTTTCATTTTCACTTCCCCCTCTCTACACCACCTCTCCTCTTTGTGGGTTCAGATGCCCCTTCTCCTTTCCCCTCTACCCCGTCACCTCCTCTATATTCAATCCTCTCTCATCCATCATCATTCCTCCACACTCGATTTTCTCTCATCCGTGGGTTCGGATGCCCATTCCCTTTATCCTCAACCTCTCGCCACTCTCGACCCCGCGATACCCCACCAACCTTCCATACTCCCAGCCCCCCCCTTTCGTCATATCTCCCCACTCTCCCATAACTTTTCCTAAGTTTGTTCCACCCAATTACTGTTGATGTTTGGACAACATCAAGAAGACATTCTCTAAAGATAATAATTAATAATGTAATTATTATTGATTATTAAATATAGTATATAATAAGTTAATAAGTTAATGATAATAATAAATAGTTATTGATTATTCAAGGGACAGATTCTTTCATGGATGGTCACCTTATGTTCCCTATATATGGAACACTCATCATTGTAATAATA
>JASDQU010242898.1:64163-78122 GCA_032191745.1 Picea mariana
CTAGAGATGTCTTCAGATGGAAGAAATAACGAAGAAGGATAGGGAAAATTCTTTATTCTACATCTGGTATTTTTCAAAAGTCATCGGATCAAATGTTGGGTTCGATAAGCAACATGGAAACCCGAAATGGAATTTGTGTTTGGGGAGGGAAGTCCAAGTGACAATAATTGCACATCCAATGTGCAAGCTAGGTGGAGAAATCCATCTGCGATACATGATAATGCATAAGCCATAAGCTCATATGGAGATGCAAAGCATGGGAATAAGGAAGGAAGGTTTTTTATGGAATGTGAAAGAGTTTGGAGATAAGATGTGACATCTCCAAGGACCAACCCTATAGTTTGTAGATAGCACCTCCATTATTACAATCAGAATACACGGTGGAAGCATGGAATGAAGGTCATCAAATAGGGCATGACAGAAGCTTAATATGCATGTCATAAGGCTAAATAAAATCGCTTCAAGAAAGAAATTGGTGTTAACTAACCAATGTTACTTAGAGAACATGAGTAGAATTATAATTCGTTCATGCAGGAGTTGAATCAGAGGAATCCAAATAATAATGGAATGTTGAAAATTAATATCAGCATAATATGTGAGGGAAAGTATGCAAATTAGACAAAGAAAAACTCTTGGATGGAGTCAAATCCATGAACATCCTAAGATAATGGAAGAAGAAATCATGAGATAGATATCAAGATAACAGGAATGCATGTCAACACTCCAGAAAGGAAAGCTAGAATAGTAGAGAATTGTTGATGCACTCCAAAGGTGTGAAGGTATTTCCATAAGAGCATGGAGATATCAAGTCAAGAATAATTTAAAAGATAAGTGACTTCTAAAGAGAAATCAATAAGGAACCAGGAAGAAGAAAACACTTCTATGCATGGTTTTGAGTGCAGAGGAGATGATGCCTGAAAAGAATCCGTCTTAAGTGACATAGAGCCATGAGTGACAACCCAAAAGGTTGGAGGTATCACCTGAATCTATGATGGTAAGGTAAAAGAAGTGCTTTCATCTAATTCTATGTAGCTAGAAAATGACACATATGTGCATCCTTACAATATCCTAGAGGTTGCATAGGTAAGTCAAGTTTGAGGCTAGTGGACAAAGGGAAGATAAGAGTACAAGAAAACATCAAGTACTAAAGTATTTCGTCGGGAAAGGGCTAAAGAAGTCCAGTCCTGAAGAGTAACTAGATGTTGAAGAATCCAGAGTCTATAAAACAACTTTGTTTGGAATTTAATTCATCCAATACGATTTGGGATACTTGGATCCAGGAAATTAATGAAAGCTGAAGGTTAATATCTGCTTAGTTTGGGACTATAAATGTAAAATCAACCAAGAGTGATTTGGCTAGAAAGTGCTCAGGTCAGGAATAATCATGCACAATGATCACAGTGGGAGCACAAGAATATTCAGGAATCCAGGAAGAATTGAAGACTTTTGGGATCAACAAGGAAAAGTTGCAGATGGGAAAGAAGTTTGGTGAAATTGCGGTAGCACTGCAACAGTTGAATTAGGTTTGGTTGAACAACTATAAGAAGAAAAATAAATTATGTCATGTTGCGAGTGTTGTTGTTGATGTTTCTACATAAGGAGGGAAGTAACAAAAAGCTCAAGTGTTGGTTATAATTTTGATAAAAGAAGCATGAAATCTTCTATTGCCATCAGAAAATCAAGTAGTATAAAATTTATTAATGGCAGTCATACAGGTATGAGTTTATTTCTCATATTACATAATTGTTGAAGGGAATAAGAATTTCCTCAGCCATAGTTATTTTATAAAGTCACATGATTGTATTATTTGAATGCATACCACTGGATGTGGTAAAGGCTGGAGGCATGTATTAATTCAAAGATTTTTAGCTTCTGAATGCACACATTGACATAGGAGAATGTCATGTTAGTTTGGTTGTGGGGTAATAGCCAAAGAATTAAAAGATAAGAACTTGTTATAGGAATGAATGCCAATAAGCTAGTCATGTATGAGACCAGGATATGGTTGGATATGGCAAGGTATGGATATGGAAAGGTTATGAACCACACAGGTACTAAAATATTCCTACCTTTAAATAAAACTTGGACTACAACCTTTTTGCTAACACTAATGAACACCACAAAATTATATTCTTGGTGTAGTGTTCGGTTCGAAAAGGAAGGCATCCAATTAATTGAGAAGACAGTAGGAAGTGTGTGGAGAATGTGTCAACACATTGGCCAGAATTTCAACTTATGGATGGTGAGATACATGACTTAGATAAAGAGAATTATGTAATTCAATGCAAGGTGCACTGAATAAGTATGCATTGAGAATTGCACTCATGCATAGTAAGTGATAGAATTGTGTACTAAATGAAATTGTTGAATGTGTTTTGTAAGTACATGCATATATATTATTGCATAGAAATAATTGTTACTAACAACTGAAATGTTGTGAACTCATGAAATTGAGGACATTTTAGGGAGGTGTTAGACACTGCAATAGGAAAGTTTCATGTCAAGTAGTCACATGAGCATTGACTATAGGAAATTTTCTTGTTCAAAAAAGAAGTAATGAACTTACAGATATTATTGTGAACATGCATATGCATAGAATGATGAGTCATTCTATATTATTAAATTATTTGTTAATTATGATTGAATTTCTAGATGCAGACAATTCGAAGTTCACTGCATATGGTTATGTACATATTTCAATTGAATTATGATGTACAGAAAATACTGACAATTTTTTGCAGTATGCAAGATGAAGCCTTACATCAAAATGGTGTGGAGTTTGGTGCTTGTGGAAAACAACAAGGAAGGTTACAATCCTAATATGGAAACAACCAAGAAGAATTATGAGATGAAATTTCATGTTTTGGGGAAAAGTTTAATTCCCTTTTTGAACTAATTTTGAGTTCCTAAATGAATTCTTTTATGTTCTCTCATGATAAATGCATGTGTGTGATGCAGATGCGACAATATTGGCTAAAGTGAGAATGTTGGAAGAAGAACTACTGATAGAGACATTAAATCCCTTTAATGGAGAACCTTGGTTAGAGGCTCTGGTAGTGGGTTGGTGCTCTCCTTGCATGTGAAAGCCTTGGCAGGATGGATCGCTAATGGATTGTGTAGCAGTGAAAGGATACCTAAGCCTGGAAGGGTGAGTTCAAAAAGGAAGAGAAAAATCACAAATGATTATGGCATGGTAGCTTCCATAAGGAGGGTGTGTCAAATGGTATAGTGAGCTAGATTCTTCTTGAAACAACTCTTTAGAGTAGAGAAAATGAATTCCAGGAGTAGTGTGAACACCAGAATTGGTGCTTGAAAGTAGAGAACTAGGTGGATAATAGGCTTCCAATAGCTAAAGCTTGGAGCTTTTTGAAGAATTTTTGAATTGTATATGTATAAACAAGTTGCACTGAGGACAGTGCAAAAATAAGGGGAGGGGATTGTAATATCCCCCAGCAGAGCCCCAGTTGTAATTATGAATTGTAAACATATTTGATAGGCTGGTGAGTTGAGTTATAATAAGCTAGGAGGCTTATGTGGTGATTAGTCCAGAGAGCCTAGATGCAAAGGCCAGTGAGCCGACTATTGTATATGTCTAAATTCTCATATATTTAATATAATTACATGGTTGTGTGTAGACCGACCACGAAGAAAGAGTTATGGGGGACTAAGCTCCACTAGGTAGGGTGAGGGAGGGGGCTAAGTGTCTAGGCCTAGAGGCTAAGCTAAAGGGATTACCTCTAAGGGAATAATATTTTATTATTATTATTTGCTAAAGGCTAAGGTGGACATGAATGGTGTTGTCCTAAGTTCCTAGGAAAGGGAACGAGTGTGAAGTGGAACACATGTGGCTATAGGAAGATAGGTGTCAACCTAGGCGCTTGTAGTTATAGATGGGAAAGCCAACCTGTTAGGGGGTTCGCTTCCCATTATGGCATTGCTTACATCCTTGCATCGGGGGACCAGTCTGGAGTCTCCTCACAACCCTTACGAATCTCTGGAAGTCTGTCACTCTTCCCAAAATTCACCATGGATTCACGTATTGAACCATTTCTCCTTCATCATCACCTCTGTATCTAGGATGCACCTTGGGAACCTGCGGGGATACTGGAGTTATTCCATGTGTATCATGTGAAGTTTGGGAACCTTGTAATTTTCTGAGCTATGTTGTGTCATAATTTTTGGTTGTTGCATCCCACACAGTTCCTTGACTGAGTGTGGCTTGCTTCCATCGTCTGTTCCTTACTAAGCTTTGTTGTTGTCCTCACCTTGATGGAATTGAATTGAAGCTGGTTGAAGAATCAGGTTTTTAGGCCTGTGGTTGAAGAGGCAGGTTGTCAGGCTTGTGAGAAACTCTCTCCAGGTGAGAGAGTGTGTTGAGGAAGTGAGTTCTCCTAGAGGGAGTCTCATAGCTGCTACATAAATTTGAGAATTTTGGTCCAGCCTGTTGTTGAAGCCTCGAAAGGGAGGTGGAGCAGTCAATGGACTATGTGATAGTGAAGGTATATACTCCTGGGGTGGGATAGGCATGTGGGGAATGAGAGTCTGTGAGTAGTGGGTGTAAGTGGCTCCTGAGAGAGAATCCTTCCTCTTAAACTATGTGACTTTATGTTATTGACATCAACTATGTATGTTTGACATAAGAGATAATTTTAAGAAGCATGTTGTCAGGCCTGTGAGAAACTCTCCTAGGTGAGAGAGTATGTTGGGAAGTGAGTTCTCTTGGAAGGGATTCCCGTAGCAGCTACAATTCTCTGAGACTTCTGGTCCAGCCTATTGTTGAATCCCAAGGTAAGGGAGGTGTAGTAGTCGATGGACTCGTATTAGTGAAGGTGTACCCTCCTGGGGTTGAGCAGGCATGTGGGGAATGAGATTCTGTGGGTTGTGGGCATAAGTGGCTCCTGAGATAAAATATCCTTCCTGTTGTTTTGTGCAACTTCCTTGTTGTCATTGTCAAGCCTAGAATTCTCTTTCTTGGTGGAGTTTATTCCCAGTTTGGGGGTGACCCAATGTTGAGCTTTATGAGTAGTGTGGTCTAAGGATGGGTGGTTTTTGGAAGGTCTGGACGCAGTTGGTGGTCTTCTAATAAAAGATAAGTACCACTTTTATGTTCATTTACATGTTGTGTAATGGTACATATGTGTAATTGATGAGTATTTCCTGTGTATGTTGTATATGTTTCATGTGTAGGCTTACTGTTATTTCTGCATTAATATGTTATATATATGTAGAAGAGTCATTCTATGTTTATATGGATGTGTATGTTTTTCCACAAGTATCTTTGTGTGGCATAGCTCGACAGGTTATGGCTGGGTATGGTATCGAATTGGTATCAGAGCTAAGAGAGGTGTCATGTAGTGATGTTTCCTGTCTTGTTGGTGGCTGGGGACATTGACCATTGTTAGTATCTTGCTATGGTTAAATATTCATGTTGATTTTCTTACTATATGTATCATTGCACATTGCATTAGACTTGAATGTTTAAACATTGAAAATTTTATGGGAAAATAATTATCATTTATATGTTCATATTTAAAATATGTGTTTTCTGAGAGATTATTGGGACAATCAATTACATGTGCATGTCCCTTGATTTATTTAGGGAAATGTCCTTGGAAATTTCTTATTGTTCTCTATTTAACATTCTTCTAAGCCTATAATATTCTTCGTTTTTAAGGAAAAATGGGTGGTCTATTTTTGAAATCAAAATCTAAGTCCGTATGCCCAATATATTCATAATTTTGTCCAAAAGTGCGACATAAAAATTGCAAAATTGCAAGAATATTTTTTCTAAATTTTGTGTTCCTTTTACTTCTCCATTTTTGAGTTTTTGACTAAGTACTCTCCTCACTCTTTTTACTATTTTCATACTTATCTTTTTCTCCTTTTATGCTTCTTATACATCTTATTCCTCTTATACTTCCAAGTATTTTCTCCTCTTATGCTTCTTATACTTTTCTCTTCATATTTATCTTTGTATCTCATAAGACTCTCCTCTCTTATACTCAATACTATACTTAATCTATTTTATATTTGAAGGCTCGCCTCTCTTACACTCTCTTAATGCTTATACTCTCTCATACTCTCCTTCCTCTCTTATGCTCTACCACACTTATAATTTTTTCCACTCATCCTTTCCCCCTCTCCACACTCTACTCCTTCCCTCACTCACCCAACCGATCCACTTTAGTTATTATTATTTTCATTTTCCCTTCCCTCTCTCTACACTACCTCTCCTCTTTGCGAGTTCATATGCCTCTTCTCCTTTCTTCTCTACCCCCTGACCTCCTCTGCATTTGATCCTCTCTCATACTTCATCATTCCTCCATACTCGATCTCTCTCCTCCATGGTTTCAGATTCCCCTTCCCTTTCTCCTCGACCTCTTGCCACTCTTGACCTAGCGATACCCCACCAACCTGCCATACTCCCCTCCCCCCTCCCCCCTTTTGTCATATCTCCCCACTCTCCCATAAATTTTCCTAAGTTTATTCCACCCAATTACCTCATTACATGTAAACTAATCATAAAAATACACGTGTGAAACCACTCAACCTACTACAATGTGACATGTGTTGATCACTGGACGATGACACGGGGGCTAACAAGGATGTTGACTGGGATAGAATGGAGTAAGAAATTGGAAGAAGACAACCTAAATTGTATTATCTGCACCATCAACAACAATAATGTGCATTGCACTATTAGAAAACCTATACTGCACAATTTACCTCTTGGCCTAATAGAAATGCCATATGAAATATATCTACAAAAAAAATCAAAGACTATTTATATGCTACATGACCTTCGGGCACGTAGCAGATTTACACTAAATGAAGACAACTTACTTCTACATGTTGGTTAGGGAAAAAAAGGGTATTGCAAGCTAGTTCACATAGCCTCAAGAAAACATGAATTGATGACTTTACCTTTTAAAACTTGAATTACTTAATTTACTTATTGATAAGTGATATGAAAAATGTTCATATTTATATTCCACTATACACGATTTTTTTCTTTTTTGTGCAGTTATTAGACATGGAAAAACTTTGGTTTGACATGGAAAAACTTTGACTTGACTCCAACTTTGCTCAAACGACTTAAAGTGTTAGGAACCTAAGCTCCCTAACCCCTCACTTATGTAGAATAATATATTTTCCATGTAATAAATGTGTGAGTGCACGAAATTGGTGGATGGAAAAAGTGGCAATGAGGTGAGTAGGAACGCGCACTTGCAGGAACACATGCGATGAGATGATTTCTCACCTTCTCACACTAAGTAGGTAGAATATGAAAAACACTTCCTCTTGGATTGCCTTGCCTATACCCATATTAGATTCCAATTTAAAAATATTTTTCACATTACCAACCTTTCTAACCTCTTAAGTCATCAAAATTATGGTGATCGTGGAGCCTTCTCTCGATACTTTTTGAGCATAGAAATACAATTTTAAAGAAATTAATATGTTACAATCTTAAAGTCTATAAACCAATTTGTATGACTTTAATCATCACCATCATTATTATTTAAAAATTCGTACATTTCTTTAAATAATCATTAAAAAAAATTATTTATTTAATGATTAATTTATTTATAATCTTTTTATAAAAATTGAAAATTTTAAAATAAGTTATATAAAATTTAATTCAAATGTAATGTTTATATTTAAAATAAAATTAAATAAAAAACAAATAATATTAACTTGAATAATTTAAGTTAAATTCATTACTATGTAATTTTCTATTATTATTTGACTTTCAATATAAATCATATAAATTTAACATGTTTAATGTTTAATATGTATGTATTTACAACACATTTATATCTCGTCATTGATTGATTATTAAGCTTTTACAAAAAGTTTCATGCCTGGTCTTTTTTTCGGTAATCTTGAAGTTCTTCCTTCCCACATATTGACAAAGCAGAACTCGGACAGCAGCCCCACCCAGGTCTACATTATAGGGCAAGCAAAACATATCCCCGGGATCTATTCTATTCTCACGAAGCTTTGAAAAATAATAATTATTTAATATAGTATTTATAGGGAAGTGTATTAAAAAAATATAATTATAATTTTATAATATCAAATATAATAAATACATTCAAGTTTACATAATTTATATTATTTTTTAATTAAATTAAAAAATAAAATAAATTAATATAACATAATTTAATTAATAATAATTTAGTTTATATTTTAATTTAAAATTTTAATTTGATGGCTAACAATTGAAGATGTTGGTATATTCTTAGTGGTCCTTCCAAATCAATGAATATCATTTTCTTTTCATAACTTCTTTGTATTTTTGAATACATGCTGATTATGTTGTACAAGCTCATTTCCTGATTGTCCGTTTCATTTTCTGACTATGTAAAAATTTGATAAGCTTATTTTTTTCTAAAAATGAAGAGAAAATTACTTCTAGTTATTCCGCTCCATTAATATACAAGAAATTCAATTAATTTATTAAGTTATATGTGAAACTTTATGTTGATGATTTGATTGGATTGGATTCAATGGACATTTTGATTGAATTTTTAAATGTTACAGTTCTGTTTAGAATGGTAAACAACATTATAAGTATTATTTTATAAAAAAATTATTAGTCTTTGTCAAAGGCATTATAGCGATGGGTATGAGTTCCAACCATATGTTAGTTTATTTTGACTTTTAAATTATCTAAAGTTTTAGGTGAAAGTTTTTATTATTTTAATTAAATAATAATTATTATTGTTTATTTTAATTTTAATTGGATATAAATTTAGAAGTTTTATTGTAAATAGTTGGCAAAGTTTTATGAGCATTTAATTATTTGATGTTTTTCATATGGGAAGAGAGAGTTTTATGGATATTTAATAATTTATGTAGAGTTTTATGGACATTTAATAATTTATGTAAGCGATATTTGGTCTTTTTCACTGGGGTGACATAAATTTATATGAAATCACAATTTTATATGGTTTAAATTGCATTTTTGAATACAGAAAAAATTCAGTGTACTAAAAAATCCATAGAACATTTACATTATACAGAATTAATCACTCAAATTTGTATATCCAACAATTTTACATAAAATTTCAAACAAAATTAAACATAAAATATCCCTGAAAAAAAACTAAAATATACAACAGCTACACTACCACTAAAACCTCTGGTTCCGCCTGGTCTGGGGAGATAGGCTATTAAGTGAGAAACCGAGTTAACAACCACTTGAGAGAATAATTGTAGGGTTCCTTGCTGGGTGGAGGGAAATCTATTTGCTGCCACAGATGCATGTGACTCTGATATTTTAGTAGAGGTGACGAGATCAATTTTTGGGTGACGGACTGGATTTTTGGATTATTAAGATTATTGTTGCTACATTTTTTTTTTGGGTGGAGGCATCTCTCGTTCTGCATGGTGCAGGGGCGATAGGCTATTGAGAGAGGAACTGTGTTAACAGCTTGGGTGGAGGGAAATCTATTTGCTGCAATAGATGATTGTGACTATGATTGGCTGCATTTCTGTTTTATTAGAGGTGACGTGATGAATTTATGGGTGAAAAACTGGACGAACTTTGATGTAAACAAAAAAAATCAGCTTGCTTTAGGTATGTTTTCAAATTTGAGTATGTACAAGGATGTTACTATGGTTAAGTATATGTGTTGATTTTTTTGTTGACTATCATTGACACTATGTTGCTATGGTTAAATATTGATGTTGATCTTTTTACTGTCTTGACCATTGTTAGTATGTTGCTATGGTTAAATATTTATGTTGTTTTTTTTATTATATGTATCATTGCATATGGTATTAGACTTGAATGTTTAAACAAAATATTTATGGGAAAATAATTATCATTTATATGTTCAGATTTAAAAAATATTGGGATGCCCAATGGCATGTGCATACCTTTTGATTTCTTTAGGGAAATGTCTTTGGAAATTGCTAATTGTTCTCTATTTAACACTTTTCTAAGTTTATAATATTCTTCATTTTCAAGGAAAAATGGGTAGTCTATTTTTGAAATCAAAAACGAGTTGGTATGTTCAATATATTCATAATTTTGTCCAGAAGTGGGACAGAGAGATTGCAAAATTGCAAGAAGATTTTTTTTAAATTTTGTGTTCCTTTTCCCTCTCCATTTTTGAGTTTTTGACTAAGTACTATCCTCACTCTTTTCTCATACTTATCCTTTTCTCCTTTTATGCTTCTTATACATCTTATTCCTCTTATACTTCCAAGTATCTTCTCCTCTTATGCTTCTTATACTTGTCTCTTCATATTTCTCTTTGTATCTCATAAGACTCTCCTCAAATATACTGAGTACTGTACTTAATCTATTTTCTATTTGAAGGCTCGCCTCTCTTACACTCTCTTAAATCTTATACTCTCTTATAATGTACTTAGTATATATTTCAATAAATCTCATCTCTAATAATCTCCCTCCTTTCTTATACTCTACCACACTTATATTTTTTTCCACTCATCCTTTCCCCTTCTCCACACTCCACTCCTCCCCTCACTTGCCCAACCAATCCAATTTACCTAGTATTATTTTCGTTTTCCCTTCCCCCTCTCTACACCACCTCTCCTCTTTGTGGGTTCAAATGCCCCACCAGCCCCCCCCTTTTGTCATATCTGCCCACTCTCCCATAACTTTTACTAAATTTGTTCCACCCAATTACTGTTGATGTTTGGAAAACATCAGGAAGACATTCTCTAAAGATAATAATTAATAATGTAATTATTATTGATTATTAAATATAGTATATAATAAGTTAATAAGTTAATGATAATAATAAATAGTTATTGATTATTCAAGGGGCGCATTCTTTCATGGATGGTCACCTTATGTTCCCTATATATGGAACACTCATCATTGTAATAATATATCGAATATCTCTCATATCTCATATGAATTAAAACTAACATGGTATCAGAGCAAGACTGGGCCTCACTCTCTCATAGGAGGGCCCAGGTAAATAGCCCAAATAAATGGAAGAAATTAAAAACTGTATAATATAAAGGCCAGGAGAATTTTGTTTCCAATGGCATTGTCAGCGAGTGCAATTGCATCCCGTCATTGGTATGTGGTGGCTCGTGCCGATACAAGGGCTACTATCATCTGTTCTACCAATATAATCCAAAGTCGACTATGTGGCATGCATCGAGTGGGGGCATGCAGTTTCCAGAGACTTGATAAATTGGGTACACTTGGCCGGTGCAGCTATATACCTTGATGAATTGTATGATGCCAATGGCACCTGGTCTAGATCTGCCACTTTCATACACAAAGGTGGTGCTCCTGTGATCTTATACACAGGATCTAACAATGCCTCGAAACAAGTTCAAGTCATAGCATTTCCCAAGAATCCATCGGATCCTTTGCTGCAGGAGTGGAAGAAGATCCCGCAAAATCCCATCATGTTGCCTATTGGCATCAATGCCAATTCTTTCAGAGATCCAACGACGGCATGGTTGGGGTCAAACCAAAGATGGAGAGTCATGGTTGGCAGAAAAAGGGATAAGAGTAAAGTCAGGAACGACTTCCCATCCCGTGTTTTCGTTGCCCATAACACATTGGAAGTATTGTCTCATCTTTTCTCTGAAAACAATGTTGGGAGTTATATCAGCGGCAATGTAACACTATCGGGTATGAGGGATGGTTGTAGTCCATGGATTCTTTTCAAGCCACGTCTCCACATTGTTCCGATCATACATGAACGTGGTGGGAGTTATATACACTGGATCAAAGGCAATGCAGAAACTCAAATTGCATCGACATTCTTCTTTGTCACAGTCCATGTTCTTTATTTGGATCTGATCTGGAGAATATTAATTATGACTATCAATTGAGATGTGAAAGCGAATATTAATTATCAATCATGTTTCTTAACCCACTCTTGATTTTGGGCATTCGACGAAATTATCAGATAATTATAACTCATCTGTCATCCAACAAGAAGGTGTTATGCCACCTCTACAAATCTAACATCTCTAACATSTCTAGTATCGATTGAGTGCAAATCAAACGATCATGTTATTTGAARYTSTTTATCAAYRTTAWGATGAAGGTRTGGTGTTTTCTCTCCTCTAGTCAACTAACCCCTCTGGACAAGGRTTTCCTTAATTAGTCATGTGAGGTGAYTGAGRGAGTAATGCTCAGTTGGGTACAAGTATTTCCTATGCCATGTGAGGTGGCTAGGTGTGAATAAGGCTATGGTAATAGTCTTGCCTATGCCATGTGAGGTGGCTAGGTGTAAATAAGACTATTGGGATAGGAGAAACACCACAAGATGGTCATGGAGACTATGGAAGTTGTTGTGTACTATTGGATGACATTACAATAGCTGTGTGCTATTGGTTGATTGCATCATAATCATAAATAATGTGGTGGATGATTTGAGCTATCGATGACATGACAGTAGTAGTATGCTACTAGTTGATTGCAAAGTAATTAATGGATTACTAGATGAAGAAACCAAGACATTGGTTTCACGAAGAAACCTTGATCTGTCTTGGGGAACATTGGTTCCATGAGGGAACCTCGATGTGTCCTAGAGATGTTTGAGGTGGGGATCAAGAGGGAGTACACCGTTCCTCACAACCCTCAACATAATGGGGCCGCAGAGAGGAAGAACATATCTATTGTTGAGACAATCAAGGTGATGATTCATGATCAACATTTACCTATGTTTATGTGGGAATAGGCATACATGAATGTAATGTATGTTCAAATAAAAATTCCTTGAGGAACATGAATCNTGGACACTTCAGGATATTTGGGTGTTCAGTATACATTTATGGTGTACAATAAGTCTTTGAAGGAATATCGGATCTTCATTCCTGGTCAGATACAAATTGAGTAAGAGATAGAAAGAGATGGTACCTTCAGAGAGAGTAAGATACCTCAGAGATATTCTCACTATGCTGCAACTATGAGCCACATCATTGATTATAAACCTTCCTATTATGATGAGGCATCTAGTCATCCAGTATGGAGAGATGCCATGATGGAGGAGTATCGGTCCATCATGAAGAATGATGTGTGGGATATTGTTCCGAGACCTGAGGGGAAGTTTGTGGTAACTTCTAAATGGATCTACAAGATCAAACACACAGTTGATAGGAGCATCAAGAGGCACAAAATGAGATTTGTTACTAGAGGATTCTCTTAGGTGGAGGGAATAGATTATGAGGAGACATTTTCTCTGTTTGATCGATACACTTCTATCCAGATGATTATTGCCCTCGCAGCATCCATGAGTTGGAAACTACATCAAATGGATGTGAAGATAGTCTTTCTCAATGGAGAGATTAAGGAAGAAATATACATCGAACAGCCAGATGGTTTCGTCATACATGAAAAGGAGTTTCATGTGTGTATATTGAAGAAGGCCCTATATAGACTTAAGCATGCACCTCAAGCTTGGTATGTGAGGATTGATGGACACCTAATGAGTTTGGGCTTCAGCAATAGTGTTGTTGATCCCAACCTATTCTACAAGACTGTTAATGATGAGGCCTTGATTTTGGTCCTCTACGTTGATGATTTACTCCTCACTAGTACATAGAGCCTTATTATTGAGTGCAAGTATGTGTTGGCCTCTAAGTTCGAGATAAAGGACCTTGCTATGATTCACTACTTATTGGGACTAGCGGTGTGGTAGAGAACTGATGAGATCTTCCCGAGTCATGGGAAGTACACAGTTGAGATATTGAAGAAGTTTGAGATACTAAACTTCAAGCCCATGTCTATACCAATAATGATGAATTTGAAGAAACTATGTTTGTCTTCTTCCGATTCCGACGAGATTCATCCAACCCCATACAGACAACTGATTGGATCATTGATGTATTTGGTTAACACTAGACCAGATATTTGCTATGCAGTGAGTGCACTTAGTCAATTTATGAGCCAACTGAGATAGACACAGTAGATTGTTGTGAAGCATGTGTTGAGATACTTGTGAGGCACAG
>JASDQU010242898.1:109268-132749 GCA_032191745.1 Picea mariana
TTATCCCCTCAAGACCCCTCTCTTGTGGAATCATATCCGCCTATAACTCTAGTCCTTTTCCGTCTAGAAGCCAACGATGTATTTATTATTAATAATGATAAAACAATTACATTTCTTGGGCACACTGGCCTTTTAATAATTGTTTGGGCACTCTGGCCTCTCAAGAGTGTAAAAGTACATTATTTAAAATGGGGGCTCAAAACCCACTTTGTTACAAGAGACGTTAATGATGCAGAGAATGAAGAAGTAGAATTTGAAGAAGCTATAGCAGAGGATGCTACGGAAGAACTCTTTCTGAAAGATGTCTTCAAATTGGGATCTAGAGAAAAGATAGACATCCCAATGTATGAAGGAAATTTGGATTCAGAGGAATTGATGGATTGGATAAGATCCATGGACAAATATTTTGATTATGAAGATGTCTATGAAGAGAATAAGGTGAAGCATGTTGTCACCAAATTAAAAGGACATGCACCACTGTGGTGGGACGAACTGGAGGATGAAAGAAGATGCAAGGGAAAGAAAAATATTAAGAGTTGGGATAGAATGGTAGCCAAGTTGAAAGCTAAATTCATACCCAAGGATTACCATATAAACTTGTTCAGGAAGTTGCAGAAACTGAGACAGAAGGGAATTACTATGAAATAGTACATGACACATGTCTTGGGAATTCTCTGAGAGAAAGAAAGAAGGAGGAGAAGCTCACATTTCGGAAGTGCAGAAGTAGAATGTTGAGGCAGAAGGTGTAGAAGATGGGAAATATTTGATGATGAAGAAGGTTCTCTTAAAACCAGAGCCAAAGATTGAAAAGATAGTGTAGAGGAACAATTTGTTCAGAACATCTTGCAAGACTAAGGATAGAGTTTTCAAGGTGATAATCTATAGTGGGAGCACCAATAACCTAGTATCCACAGAGATGGTGGAGAAATTGGAGCTGGAGACAACTGCACATCCGACACTGTGTAATGTCTCATGGTTGCAGAAAGGACATCAGGTAATAGTAACTAAACAATGCCTTGTTAGGAAGGAGGATATAGAGATGAGATTTTATGTGATGTGATTCCCATGGATGTATGTCATGTTTTGTTAGGAAGACCATGGCAGTATGATAGGAATGTCATTCATGATGGGAGAGAAAATACCTATACTTTAGAGATGAATGGTAGGACACACATGTTGTTTCTAATAGAGGAAAAGAAAGTAAGGGAGGAATCCAACACCAACATACTTCTCATGAGTGGGAAGGAACTCATGAGTGAATTCAAGAAGGAATAGGAGATGTAGTTTGTTGTGGTGAGGAAACCAAGGTTTATCCTTATGATTACTTATATGGATGACATGACTGAAGAAATCCAGGAGCTGCTAGAGAACTTTGCTGATATAGTAGTGGATGAGTTTCCAAGATCATTACCACCTATCAGGAGTATCAACCATCAAATTGATCTAATACTAGTAGTGAGTATGTTTAACAAAGCAACGTATAGATTGACACCTCAAGAGAATGAGGAGGTAAAAAGACAAGCCCAAGATTTTATGGACAAAGGATTGGTTAGAGAAAGATTGAGTCCATGCACAGTACCAACTGTGTTAAGTCCAAAAAAAGATGGAGGATGGAGAATGTGTACAGACTCGAGAACCATAAACAAGATCACCATCAGGTATGGATTTCCTTTAACAAGTATGGATGACTTAATGGATTGTTTAATATGAGAAAATTATTTCTCAAAGATAGATCTGAAAAGTGGATATCATCATATAAGAATGAGAGAAGGTGATGAGTGGAAAACAACATTCAAGATAAATGAGGGGTTGTATGAATGGCGTGTTATGTTGTTTGGCTTAAAAAATGTGACAAGTACTTTTATGATGCTAATGAATGAGGTATTGAAATATTTCATTGTTATTTTTTGATTGTATATCTAGATGATATACTAGTCTTCAGTAAAACTGAAGAAGAGAATTTGAGGCATTTAACTCTAGTGATGAGGATATTGCAGTAGGAGAAGTTGATGATAAATTTAAAGAAATTATCTTTTATGAAGGCATAACTCATTTTTTTTTTTTTTTTAATATCTTCAAATGAATTGAAGATGGATCCATAGAAGGTAAGAGAAATCAGAGACTGGCCATCACTAAGAAGCATATTTGAGGTAAGAATATTCCATGGATTAGTAAGTTTCTATCGGAATTTCATCAAAAAATTCACTGATATTGGTGCACAAATGATGGATATAGTGAAGAAGAGACACAAGACTTTAAAATGGATAGAAGAAGCCAAGAGAATATTCAATATATTGAAGGAAAACATAACAGAATAGTTGATTATGGTTTTGCTAGATTTCGAGAAGTCATTTCAAGTAAGATGTGATGCGAGTGGAGCTGTAATTGGAGTGGTCTTGAGCCAAGATAATAGGCATGTTGCATATTTCAGTGAGAAGATGAATGAATCTAATAAAAAGTACTCCACATACGATAAAGAGTTCTAAGCTATAATTCAAGCCTTGAAGAAATGGAGGCACTACCTGGTGCCAAAAGAATTTGTTTTGTATAGCGATAATGAAGCTTTACATTTCATAACCAAAAAAGATAAGTTAAACCAGAGACATGCTAAGTGGATATAATTTATGAAAAATTTCACTTTTGTCATTAAACATATTTCTGGTAATGCTAACAAGGTTGTTGATGCATTGATTAAGAGATGTTTAATTTTGCAGGAATTTCAAGTGAAACATTTTGGTTCAAACACCTTAAGGAGATGTATCGTGATGATTCAGATTTCAAAGAACCATATGAAGCATGTGCAAATCCCATGCTCAGAGATAGAAGCCAGTGGACATAGTATCTGATTCAAGATGGATTTTTATTTAAATGATGCCAATTATGCATATTGAAATGCTCAATGAGGGATAAGTTGCCGAAAGAAAAAAATAGAGGGGGTCTAGCCTAACATTTTAGTAATGAAAACATGTTTGCGCAGTTGAAAATTTCATACTGCTGGCCAGGTATGAGAGAAGATGTAAATAATATTGTGAACACATGTAAGATTTGTSAGTATGCAAAATGAAAGATGCAGAGCAATGGATTGTATCAACCATTGCCTATTCTAGAAAGCCCTTGGGATGCAATAAGCATGGATTTTGTGTTGGGATTGCCAAGGACACAAAGAGGAAGTGATTCTATAGTTGTGGTAGTTGATAGATTTTCAAATATGGCACATTTTATCCCATGCCAGAAAAATAATGATGCAACACACATTGCCAATTTGTTTTTCAAAGAAGTTTTGAGACTTCATGGGTTTCCTAAGAGTATTTTCTCGGACAGAGACACTAAATTTGTTGGTCATTTTTGGAGGACATTGTAGAAGAATCTAGAGACAGATCTATCTTTTAGTTCTGCATATCAGCCACAAACAGATGGAAAGACCGAGGTAATGAATCGGAGTTTAGGAAATCTACTGAGAAGTTTGGTCACTGAACATCATAGTCAGTGGGATCAATTCTATCATAAGCAGAGTTTGCATACAATGACTCGGTAAACACGAGTACCAGAAAGAGCCCATTTCAAATAGTATATGGAATGAATCTGAGAGGAGTCTCAGAGTTGAGAGATCTAGAGCAGAATGAATTCAGAAGTGTCAGAGTAGAGGACTTTGTTGTAGAAATGTAGAAGCTTCATAATCAGATCAAGAAGCAGTTGCAAAGCAGTAGCAGAGAGTAAAAATGCAGAGTTGATCAACATAAGAGGAAAATTCAATTTGGAGTTGGAGATCAAGTTCTGGCACATATCAGAAAGGAAAAATTCCTAAGGGGAACATACAACAAACTAAAGTTGAAGAAGATAGGACCATGCAAGATCCTAAGAAAATTTGATGAGAATGCTTACGAGATAGAATTGCCATAAGATGTGGGTATATCGCCCATATTCAACATTTTAGACATGTATCCTTACAAGGAAAATGACATCAAAGAGTCAGGATATTAGAAAGAGATCCAGTGGGAGAAGAAGATGCTTGTAGCAGGAAATCCGTAGATGGAGAAGATCATGGATCGACGCATTGATAAGAGGTCCAAGAGAAAAAATTATTTTGAGTATCCATTCAGATGGAAAGGACACCCGATAGAATATTCTAGTTGGGTAAATGAAGAGGATATCTAGAAGCATGGAAAGTTAGTGCAGGAGATCAAGGACATGAGTCCATGATTTTTTTTTCCAGAGGAGTATGATGCATGAGCATCTCTAACAAAGTGTGAGTTTATGACAGCTAAGTGAACTAGCGTGTATTTTGAAGGAGTAATTATGAATTAAAGAAGGGAATGTCACACAAACTTCCGAAAATATTGTAATTTAAGAATATCTTAAATGTTTTGGAGCTGAATGATCACATGAAATCGTCGGAAGATTTATTTTCTTTTAATGAAGCTATGTGAAATACAGATTCAATGTGATTGATCTTATCTATCTATCATAAATATTTATTGTAATAAATCCTAAGTAGTTGATTCTTTTAATTCGATAAGATAGAACTAAGGTATCTTGGAGGGAAATCTCAAAGAGTTGGTGTTGTATAAATAAATGTGTTTTTTCCTAAATGAGGTTGCTGAATTTATTATTTTAGTTGTTGTAGTTCTTATATGCTGTAGAAGTTGTTGAAGCTTATAAGAGTGTATGAACACATGTATATTTTCAGTTGAATGAAAATAACAGAGAATATTGTCCCAATTTTTTGGTGTTGTTCTGTCTATCTAAGTGAATGAATGGTAGACTTTCTGTTTACTTGTAATTATCTATTATTTCTTGTTCTTGTTTTTATGAATGCATTTACATGGTTCGATGTATGAAAGTGTGAGGGTTTAGATAAGTTTGAATTGTTTCTCTTCTATGAGAATGTTCAAGGTGTGCATAACGTCTACAAGGTGTGTGTTGACAGAGTCTGTCTCGACTCAAAAGATCTGAAGAGATAGCGTGAAACTTACATGTGTAAGGAGTTCATAGGCATCCGCAAGGTGTGCGTAACAGATTCTGTTTAGACTCAGAAGTTCCACAAAGATATTTGAAGGAAGTTTGTCATAGGAGTTCGTAGAGTCGATGCTTGTTTACGTATCGAAGAACCATTCTCACACATTTAGAGTGTTGAGGGGGAACGAGTCCAAGAAGTAACTTGGAGCTCTGTATGTAGATAGTGCATCTTGTCCGCAAGGAGTTCATGATAGATATTTTTAACTCACAAGATCAAGAGGAGTAACTCGAGCATGGTTGAAGAGGAATGTGAAGAACTGTCACAAGGTGTGTGTAGTCATCCAAAAACAAGTTGAGTTGAGTATAATACTTGTTGCAAGTTGTGCACAAAAGTCAAATTTCGACAAAGTGTCGAAAAGACGCTCTGAGGAGTCAAAGGTCTCGAAGAAGAAAAACTCAGAAGGGATATCGGGAACATATTTCTCAATAGAGAATATCCTCTTAAGATTCCCCAAAGTAGCATGCAAGATCCATTCATATGAAGTGGGATTATTCCATACCGCTAGATATGGGAGAGTTTCACAGTGGTTAGCCATGAATTCCTTTGGGAATTCATGAATCGAAGGATTTGGAGTGTTGAAGAGTCAAAACTCCCAAAGTTGCGAAGTAGCGAAGGGATCCTAGTAGTTGGCTATGAGGAGACATGTGGCAGCGGATTGAAGAGTCTGAAAAGTGGAGGTTTGAAAGTTGTGTGATATGAGTAGAACCTTCATGGAGTCAAAAAATCCAAAGTGAAGAGGGACCGTTGGGTTCGGGAGGACACACAAAATAGATCCGTGCATTTGAAGGAAGGTGTTTCAGAAAGAATCAAAGGGGGAGGTCTCAATATTTTTGAAGTCTTAAGTTATTTAAAAGAGTTGACTCATGGTCATATCCTGTGGTCATATTGGGAGGAGAGTTTATCACAGGGCTAGTACCCGCATATTGGTGTCGCAAAAGCATCAGAGAGAAGAGTTGCAGGTAGTTCGAACTTGTAAGGTGACATCAAGGGACCTATGTGTCTATTGGTCTGGTCTATTGGAGGCTCGAGGAGGTAATTCGACTCAGGTAAATTGAAGATCCTTGAGTGGGAGGTCGCAAAATCCCCAAGAGAGAAGGGGGGATGCATAACTCTCCTTAAATGAGAATCTGGGGACCAAAGGGACACTTAGGAGTGAAAATAGGAGCACATTGAGGTGTGAGGGTTTTTTACCTTTTTAATTAAAATAAAATTGGTAATTACTGGTGTAACTTGGGGATATTATGACAAGTGTGTGAGTGATTAATCCAAATTAATAGAAATTTAATTTTCTGTACATGAAGGCATGTATCAATGAAGAAAAGTATATAAGAAAAAATTATGGAGAAGAAAAAAAGATCTTATTCATGAGCATTGTTATGCTACCAACTTTTAATTAGACTGTGTTTTACTTGTCATAGTTAGGATACCAAGCTTGTAAAAAGACTGGAAGATATTCCTTGTGAAGGAAATCATTGGAGATATATCGTTGGTTTTTCAATGTGTGGCCTCTTTGTGGATCGGGGAAATAAGGGGGAAGAAGAGTACCCCTAGAGTTGGATGGGAGGTACCGATGAAGTCTCTATGATTAGAAAGTGAATGAAAGGAAGGAGTGCAAGACTTGAAGGCTTCTTCAATACGCAACATTGTGGTGCTGGTATTTTATATTCAGAATTGTATTCATAGTATTTGATCTAAAAATGAAGAAGACTTGAAAACTTGGAAATATTTGCAATGTAAATGTTATGTTTTTAAAGCAAATGGATCAATTTTGCAACACATAAATTAACGGATTACTCATGCAAAATACACATAGACAAAAACATAATCAACGAACATAAGCACATAGACACATCAACTGATAAAGGAGTTCACCCCTCTCTTGGGCTACATCTCCTGGTCCAGCTTCTAATGGATCATTATTATTAATTTCTCAAAAGTTCTCAAAAACATGTCTTACAATGCTCAAACTGACCAACCGACTGCTCCAATGGCTTCAGAGCATCGAAAAACCCCTGTTTGGGCTCTTTCGGCACCTTAATCAGTCGAAAAACGAAGAAGTTAGGCCTTCTGGAAGTCCCCCCTTCAAGCTTGTTGTCTCTGCATCTACAAAATGCACCCTCTTCAAATGAACCTGGCTCACACGCAATAAATAGCATGAAAACCCAGCACCGGGCACAACTGCGCTAATGGTGCAAACTGTAGAACAGATATGGGTGCACCAGCCCCTAACCGCCTAACACCTCGGGCATATGGGTCATAACATGACCTCGCGCTATGATAAAAAAGGGATCCCTTTTGCAACCAAATGAAGTAATGACACATGGCGGGTCGGTTTTTAAACCTTATAAACCACTTTAAAAAAAATCCCATGCACATATAACAATGGGTCACATGGCATATACAATACACTCCATATGCAATATATATATATATAAACACCCGTGACCAGGGGCTCCATCCGTCGTAACCCCCGCGCAATATTACCACTGGTCATATGTTTGTGGAACAAAACCACGGGCCGAGGCTAAGCCCCGGGCCAACCTTCCGCCGTATACAATGATATGTTAATTTAAATAAAATACAACACACATATGTAATAAGGAACAAGTGGCGGTGCAACGGTCGGGCGGATGTTGTGAAGGCTTATGTGGTGGGGAGGTCCGGGGGTCGAACCCCATGGACTCCAATAAATTTTGACAATAGACCAAACAACCAATATCGGGGTGCCACATGGCAGACCACGATTGGGCCATGTGGTACCCAATCATTTACCCCAAACAGTGCCATGTCACCACATGTACGTTCGTACGGATCTGCCACGTCAGTCTGTATGGACTGTACAGTAAGCACCTTTTTTTTGTCTGTTTGACTTTATGAAAAGATTGCAATATATCTCGCTCCTGACATTCATTTGAGACGAAACGAGTTGCATTGGGTTCGCAATGACAGGGCCTACGCTCTCGTCTGGTTTGAAGCAATTCTGAGCACTTTGAATTTTTGAGCAAAATTTGATCCCCTGATCACACCTCCCCATTGGGAAGCTTTTGGACCTCCAAAAGACTATTTTCAGTCTATGTGAATATGAGGGTAAAGTTCCCTCACCCTTCCAACCTCAATCCACTTGGCCTTTCTTGAATTCGTCCCTTTAAGACCAACTCGAAGATACTCCACATTTCCTCGTTTTGAAGTTCGCATTCTCTTTTCAAGGATGGTGTCTTCATGCAGTTCTGTAAGATACTCTGGGGAAAAATCATCTATGGAAGGAATCTGAACATGCTCTCCTTGATTATCAATCAATGGAGGCTCATACAACTTCAAATTCTCAGCATTAACAACTGCATACATCTGCATATAAGGAGGAAAATCTAAACGAAAAGCATTATTACCAATGTTGTCGACAATCTTGAAAGGACCATATCGAATCGGTTTCAACTTTTTACCTTCTCCTTTAAGACTCTCCTTGCTGATGTAAAGCCAAACTTCATCTCCAACTTGGAAATTGTGATCAACACGATGCTTTTCATGTCTTGTCTTGTACTTGGCCTGACTCTTTTCCAACTGCTGTTGCACCACTTGATGTATCGACTAAATTTGTTCAACGAACTTCTCTGCCCTATCAATGTCATATTGACCATCAATAGCAATATCTTTCCCAAAGATAAAATCTAAAGGAGACTTGGGAAAATAGCCAAAACATGCTTCAAATGGCGACGTTTGAGTCGAAGAGTGCTTAGCTCGATTGTACGCATGTTGAATGTAGTGTAAATGCTCATCCCAAAGTTTAGGATGCTTGCTGCAATAAGAACGAAGAATATGCACCACTGTACGATTTACCACCTCTGTCTGACCATCTATTTGCGGATGAAAAGTTGTGCTCTTTTTAAGTTTGGTGTCCATGAGTGCCCATAAAATTGACCAAAAACTTCCAACAAATCGAGAATCCCGATCAGAAATAATAGACTTAGGCAATCCAAAATGCACCCAAACATTTTGAAAGAACAATTGTGCTATTTTTTTTGCTATTACCTGCTTAGTACAAGGCATCAAAATACACATTTTGCTAAATCGATCAACCACAACATACAGATAATCATGACCTCGTCTCAACATAGGTAAACCACTTACAAAATCCATGGAAATACTTTCCCAAGGTCGAGAAGGAACTGGAAGTGGAGTATACAAACCCAATTTTCGATTGCTAGGTTTACTTGTGGCACACAACAAACATCCTCGAACATACCTCGAAACACTTTCATTCATTCTAGGCCAGTAGCAATATCTTTGCAAATTAGCCACTGTCTTACCTACACCAAAATGACAAGCAATAAGAGAAGAATGCGCTTCTCTTATAATATTGATTCTTTCCCCCTGTGGAATACACAACTTGTCAAGATGATACAAGAGATTATTATGCACATGATAATCCAATTCTTCAACATGGTTAGAGTGACACAAAGTTTCATACACTTCTTTAAAGTTAGTATCTAAAGCATATTNCTCCACATAACTTTCATGCATTATAGGACTCTGCTTAAGAATAACTGAAGCACTAATAATAGGCCTTGAAAGCATATCAACAACTTTGTTAAAAATTCCCTTCTTATACCTGATAACCAAATGAAATTGTTGAAGAAAACCCATCCATCTGAAGTGCCTAGCTTGTTGTAGCTTTGTCTGTGACTGTAAGTATTGCAGTGGTTAATGATCGGTGTGAATAATGGTTTCTTTCCCCAACAAATAATGTTTCCATTTTTTAACACTTTGAACCAATGCATACAATTCTTTATCATAAGTAGGATAATTAATCACGACACCATTAAACATCTCAGAATGAAAACAAATTGGCTTACCATACTGTAGAAAAATTGCTCCCATTGCATAATTACTTGCATCTGTCTGGATTTCAAAAGGTTGTCTTAAATTTGGAAGTGAAAGAACTGGTGTTGAACTGATCTTTTCTTTCAAAGTATCAAAAGCCTGTTGTTGCTTGCCTCCCCATTGGAAAACTTGCTTGACACTTGTCACAACATGTAATGGAGCTGCAATGGATGAAAAGTTAGCAATAAACTTCCTCCAATATTGGGCGGCTCCCAAAAAACTTCTTACCTCTGTCACATTGCTGGGTCTGGACCATTCCAAAATAACTTTAACCTTGGAGGGATCAATTTTTAATTCACCTCCACCAACAATATGGCCTAAGTAAATAAGTGAAGTTTTGCCAAATTCACATTTGGACAACTTGAAAAACAATTGTTCCTTTCTCAAAACATCAAAAACTTGTTTCACATGTGTAATATGCTCTTCACGAGATTTGCTAAAGATCAAAATATCATCTAAGTAGACAATAACACAATCATCCAGAAAAGGCCTTAATACATCATTCATAACTCTCATGAAAGTAGCAGGTGCATTGCAAAGTCCAAAAGGCATTACCATCCATTCAAACAAACCTTGCTTAGTCTTAAAAGCTGTCTTCCATGTGTCTCCCTCAGCAATTCGGATCTAGTGATATCCGCTTCTCAAATCTAACTTAGTGAAATATTTGGCATCTTTTAATTGATCAAGCAAATCATCAATTCTAGGAAGAGGATAACGATTCTTAACTGTAATTTTGTTCAAAGCCCTGAAATCAACACACATACACCACGTACCATCTTTCTTTGGAACTAACACAATTGGATATCCACATGTCGAAGAACTTGGTACAATAACCCCTTTGTCTAGCAACTCCTGAATTTGTTTTTTAATCTCAGCATTTTCCATAACTGACATTCTATACATACCAATATTTGGAAGTGGACAATCCTGTTGCAACTGAATTTCATGTTGGATTCCTCTTTTTGGAGGTAACCCCTTAGGATCTTTAAACATGTCATCATACTGATTAACAACTTCAAATAGATCGGATTTTAACTTTGTATCACAACCTTGAAATGCTTCGTTCTCAACATCACTTTTAGGTTTGATCATTAAGAGAACAAAATTCTTACTAGCATTAACTAATCTCTTCATCTGTCCCGCATTTATGATTGATAAATTCATCTTCTTAGTGTGGGCTCTAACAATGTACTCAACCCCATCTTTAAACAAATGATACCTATTCTCATGACAATGAAAAATAGCTTTCCTATCGTACAAATACAGACTTCCCAACACAATACCACAGATATCCAATGGAATAACATCAAGCTCTACCTCATCAACGAAATTTGCAGTGATAACAGACCTAAGTTTACACCTTCTTGTTACTTGCAACTTAGCATTATCACATATCCAACTAAGAGGGTATGGCTTAGGATGTGGAATTGTTTCCAACTTAAGTTTCTTAACAGTTTCTTCAGAAATAAGGTTTGCTTGAGATCCAGTATCAAATAACGTGTCTATATTAGTATGCTTTGAAACAACCCTTATGTGAAAAAGTTCAATTCTTGCTTTCTCTTGTTGAGTTACATTGACATTATTATTATTTGAAGAGCTAGTACTTGCAATAGAACCATTACCTTGGTAACCCATGGCTGTGATCTTCGTTTCATCACCCGAATCCGAACCTAAATCATGTTGAACAGTCACAACAGTCTTTGACTTCCCTTTGTTGTTGTTGCCAAACTTTTTGGGTCTTCTTTCAGGATGAAGCTTCGAACAATGGTCTTCATCATGACCATCTTTTGAACAATGTTTACATGTGAACTTTTCTCCCTGTTTCTTCACAGCAGCATTCTTCCTGCCATTGCCCTTGAATTTCTTCTTTCCCTTGTCTCCATGGCTGAATGTCTTCTTTTTACCCTCATGAATGTCATTCCTTCCTCTTTCTTCCAAATGAGTAGCCTGTACACAAACTTCATCTAGATTCGAAGGATTAAACATGAGTATAGTATGTCTCAAATAACTATGTAAAGCTCCAATATATTTGAGCAAAGTTTCCTGAGAAGACAAATCTACTCCCAAAACCAAAGCTCTTCTCCTAAACTCTTGAGTAAAGCTTTGCACACTTTGTCCTTTAGCTTGTTTAGAATTTTGCCATTCCATAGTTTCCTTTTGTTTATATGCCAATGGATAAAATTGTTTTTTAATTGCGATAATGAAATCATTCCAAGAAATCAAAATTTTACCATCCTTTTTCATATCCTCCTGAGTCTTGGATTCCCACCAAATAAGTGTTGCACTATCCAATCTTGACGAAGCAAGCTGAATTTTGGTTTCATCGTCTTGAATTTTTTGTATTCTACAATATACTTCAATTTGACGTATCCAATTATCTAACTTCTCAGCATTAACTTCTCCATTGTATATTGGCAATTCAAATTTTATATCAAGCTTTAATGAAGGAATTTGCGAAGGAGTTTTACCATGCCCTTTTGGAGAATTCAGAAGAGGTCTTGAACTGGTAGAAGAAGAAGAAGAAGATGGAGGAGAGGGTGGTGGAGAAGCACGATTCCCTCCATTTCCATTTGGAGTTTTGTCACCACTGTCTCCCTTATTCCTTGAAGGGTTGGAGCCTTCACCTTGCGACAATATGTTCCTTTACATCAAGATCTTCATCATATCTCTCAACTCTATGACAGCCTTTCTGAGATCTTCCTCTTCTGTCGGAACACGTTCATGACTTTCTGCATGAGCCATACTTGGTGAATGCCTCCTTGAAACTTGCGGTGATGGTATATGCTTCCTCCTTGTCGGATGAGAACTTGTCTACACAAGTTGACCTTCTCTTTTTGTGAGTTTCAACCTTGTGAGCATCAGAAACAAAACTTTCAAACAATCAAGTCTTCAAAAACCAGTGCTCTGATACCAACTTGATCTAAAAATGAAGAAGACTTGAAAACTTGGAAATATTTGCAAAGTAAATGTTATGTGTTTAAAGAAAATGGATCAATTTTGCAACACATAAATTAAGGGATTACTCATGAAAAATACACATAGACAACAGCATAATCAATGAACATAAGAACATAGACACAACAATTGATAAAGGAGTTCATCCCTCTCTTGGGCTACATCTCCTGGTCCAGCTTCCAATGGATCATTATTATTAATTTCTCAAAAGTGCTAAAAAACATGTCTTACAATGCTCAAACTGACCAATCGACTGCTCCAATGGCTTCAGAGCGTCCAAAAACCCCTGTCTGGGCTCTTTCGGCACCTCAATCGGTCGAAAAATGAAGAAGTTAGGCCTTTTGGAAGTCCCCCCTTCAAGCTTGCTGTCTCTGCATCTACAAAACACACCCTCTCCAAATGAACCTGGCACACACGCAATAAATAACATGAAAACCCAGCACCAGGCGCAACCGCACCAACGGTGCAAACCGTAGAGCAGTTATGGGTGCACCAGCCCCTAACCGCCTAGTACCTCAGGCATATGGGTCATAACATGACCTCGCACTATAGTAAAAAAGGGCTCCGTTTTGCAACCAAATGAAGTAATGACACATGGCGGGTCGGTTTTTAAACCGTATAAACCACTTTAAAACAAATACCGTGCACATATAACAATGGCTCACATGGCATATACAATACACTCCATATGCAATATATATATAAACACCCGTGACCAGGGGCTCCATCCGTCGTAACCCCCGCGCAATATTACCACTAGTCATATGTTTGTGGAACAAAACCATGGGCCGGGGCTAAGCCCCGGCCTGACCTTCCGCCGTATACAATGATATGTTAATTTAAATAAAATACAACACACATATGTAATAAGGAACAAGTGGCGGTGCAACGGTCGGGCGTATGTTGTGAAGGCTTATGCGGTGGGGAGGTCCGGGGGTTGAACCCCACAGACTCCAATACATTTTGACAATAGACCAAACAGCCAATACCGGGGTGCCACGTGGCAGCCTATGATTGGGCCACGTGGCACCCAATCATTTTCCCCAAATAGTGCCACATCACCACATGTACGGTCGTACGACTCTGCCACGTCAGTCTGTACGGACTGTACAGTCAACACCTTTTTTTTTCCTGTTTGACTTTATGAACGGATTTCAATATCTCTTTCTCCCGACATCCATTTGAGACGAAACGAGTTGTGTTGGGTTCACAACAATGTGACCTATGCTCTCGTCCGGTTTGAAGCGATTCCGAGCACTTTGAATTTTTGAGCAAAATTTGATCCCCTGATCAGTATTAGTGTAGTTTTAAGTTAGACTACTAGAGCCACTGTAGATTCAGTGGAAAGTATAAATTTCCAATGCGACAACTTTTTTTAATGGACAATAATTATAATGGTTGTATTCCTTAAATTTCTCTGTATTTCGGATGTCCCCACAAATCCAAATTTGAGTGTCTTGATTTTCATAGTATATCTTATTTTATATTGATTCATGATCTATGTTCTAAAAATCATATTTTACCCATTGCAAAGTTGTATGATTAGAGTTTAATTGAAACTATTTAAGGACATTGTTGGTGTATTTTTCACTGGTAAAATTTGGAATCAAGTCCAATTTTTGTATTCATGAGTTCTTTGTTGGAAACCTTCTCGAATCTTAAACTAAATAATTCTGTGGAAACTCTATTTCTTTATACTCTCAGTGCAAATTTTGTATCATGGAAATCTCTATCTAAATTATCTTTCAATTCATGGTAATATATATTTTCTTGATTTTTTGTAAATCCGATTGTAATGAGTTCCTCTATTGAATTTCATTTAGATCCTAAGAAATTCTTATGATGAGATCCTTGTCAAATTGTAATTTAGATCCAAATTTTATCAAACTTCGTGTTTAGTTTATGATAAATTTCAATTATGTCGAATGACGGTTTCCCGATGGTTTTTTTTTAATCCAAATTTATTGTGTTCTCTGATTTAAATCCTTGGTTAACCAAAGTTATGAGTAATGGGGAATCTATGTGCTATAGTATCTTAATTTCAAAGTTTGAGATATTGGAATGTCTGTGCGAAGGTATCCAAACTTTTTCTTTTTTACTTACTTCATGCCTAGGAGTTAGCCCCTTTCATTAACAAGTTAGGCATGTGACCAGGGGTTGGAATCCAGTGCTGGCCAAAGGGTTATATTCAGAGCTCCGGGACTCTAGTGCTCTAGAGGTTCATTAAATTCTACACTCCTTTTCTCCCCAAGTGTTAACGAGCCGAATCCAGTCGTGAACTGGGTTGACCAACAGTTGTAGGTTAACCCCACTCCACCTTTATCTATTAAATTTTAGTAACATAATCTAAAATATGACTTTTCNCTATGTGCTATAGTATCTTAATTTCAAAGTTCGAGATATTGGAATGTCTGTGCGAAGGTATCCAAACTTTTTCTTTTTTACTTACTTCATGCCTGGGAGTTAGCCCCTTTCATTAACAAGTTAGGCATGTGACCAGGGGTTGGAATCCAGTGCTGGCCAAAGGGTTATATTCAGAGCTCCGGGACTCTAGTGCTCTAGAGGTTCATTAAATTCTACACTCCTTTTCTCCCCAAGTGTTAACGGGCCGAATCCAGTCGTGAACTGGGTTGACCAACAGTTGTAGGTTAACCCCACTCCACCTTTATCTATTAAATTTTAGTAACATAATCTAAAATATGACTTTTCTCCCTGATCAACGGTTGACATCTACTCTCAAGTTTGGAAGTCTGTGAGTTTTCTCGCTTTTTCATAAACAATCATTTTTCCTCCCAAGTGTTGAACTATCAAACCTCCAAAGGACCAAGGATCGAAGATCTAATGGTCCTTGATTGATCACTAGATCTATGGATGATGTTTAATCGAGGAGTTTAGAAGTTAGAACTTTAGGGTTTCGTAATATTAAATGGATACTTTTTAACTTAGTCGAAGAGTCGAATCCTGAATAAACTAAGGAGATCATCAGTTCTCATACATTGCTCATATCTATGGCCATAAGGAACTCTGAGACTCTCAGCTTCAGAATTTTTTACTATTGGAACTCTCTTTTCCTCCAAATTTGTGAAGGTTGAACCCACAGATCGAACAAGCCTTGTTAAACTTTCGACGATAGCTAGGATTAAATCTGGGCTTCGAGATTTAAGGATTTTTCACTCAAGTAACTTAAACCATCACCTCCTGAATAGACGAATTCTGAATACATGGATCTACAGACACGTGTGCCCAACATTCGATGGTAATTATTTACTCTGGACTTCAGGACACCGAGAGTCCCTTAACCTTATCACCATGACTCTGTTTTTCACCAGATTACCGAACCAACGAAATATGAAGGCTCATATATCTAACGCCCCATAATTGATCACCATATATATGACTGTCCTTCACTCCAGGATTTTAGAGATTCATGGTTTTCTTCACTCTTTATAATTATGAACCTAACAAGATGAAATGTAATGGCCCTGTCGTTATGACAACAATGTCATCCAATAGGTCACAATTCTTTTTTTTTATATTTTTTTTCTTATTGTTATGTTAGGAATTAAAAAAATCTATCTAAACTGGCGCATGAGTAATCAATCACATAACACAACTTAAACCACCTTACATCCAAGGTGCAAATAAATAACAATTATTCATGGCGTGAATCCAAATCAAATGTGCAATCACTCGTTATAATATACGTGCATTTCATGCAAAAGACCAAAATCTAAAACCATCAACACTACCTTAAAATTCAGTGCGCACAAGGATTCTAATTACTCAACTAGTCATACATCACATTAATAAATGGTGCATGATCATTATAATCGACTAATCCATCAATTACATATCAACAATTTAGGTGCACTAGGAAATAATTAATAATTCCATCATTCGTTAGCATGATTAAAGGAATGCTAGTAACTGATTATTAAGTCAATCAAGCATCATCAATGATCATCCCTCTGCATGGCGTTCTATTAAAATGACACACATAACATAAAAATACCAATGCGGAAGAGAACCTAATTACTAATCCAACTAGCGATGACCTAAGTCGAGGCCCAAAATAAACAAATTCCAAACCAATATTCATTACACCAAATTCATTTGCGCAAAAGTATATGATCTAAATCGTCATATATTACATCAATCCATATGAAAAAGTAATAATTATTAATTTACAACTCAATTAAGGGCGCAAGGTAAAATTTCAATAGATTAAGGCACAAACAAAGGCACTCAATCATTCCCATTTTATCATTGATCAAGGCGTAATGTATTCAACATAAATTTGACACCTATTCCATGGAGTGTGAGAGGTAATATCAATAACATACATTCCTTACCATAAATTCCGTGTGCAAGGAGTAAATAACTAAATGACAATCAAACATTGAGTTTCGTGGTGCTTTAGAAATTTTAACCATTGGAATAACTGCATGGAACATTAATAGGTGCGCTCAATCATATTGTAATACAATCCATCGTATAACAACCTCCTTCTATGAGTGCACAAATAATACTACTTAATACAATCATAAACATATTTACCTAGGCATAGGAATAAGTAACACCTATCGAAACATTCTTAAATTCTACACAAATCAGTAAAAGACATTATCATTTAGTATTATCACTCTCTCTATAGATTTTCCTCGATACATACATATAACTCCCACAATGTTTCGCCACCAAAAGAGATATAGGAGAATTTTACTATCTACAAGGAGGTTATTATTATTTTCTTGCGTTACCACCTTCAATTTAAAATGAAAAATGGGAAATACATCTTAACTGGTGGGAATGAAGGTTGAGATGAATATCATCTAACACCACTTGAATTCAAGATAAATACGATTCTCAAATAATAAGTGAAGGCTAAAATTATAGTGCATCATGCACCCTCATAATTTAGCATATACATTGAAACCACACGCTGCAACTATAAGTATCTCATTTAATATAAAATATCATTAAACTAAATAAATCAATAATTACCTCACTCCATCCCACCCAACCTATGTAGAACCAAACAAGAGATGGATATATATAGATCCTAAGAGCATTCTTCATATATAGAAACAAAAACAAGGGAGCATTCAAAAAGCCAATAATCTCTCACTTAATCTAGCATGAAAGGCTTGAGAGTTTTTTTTTTTTTTTTAAACAAATATAATTTACAATATTATTAATAAACTACACATTATTAATGATTTAGAAAGTTGTTAGTAATTTACACATTATTTTTTTTTTGTTTGTTAATTTGTGCGGGGCCTGTTGGGCACGCGATTAACCTGTGGCTTGAGAAACCGCGACTCAGGGGCATCTAAGCCGTCAAAATCACCCGGGGATCGCACCCGGCCTGAGCCACACCAACCCTTAACATGGTTGGATTTTTTGTCCCCGCAGGTTTCGAACCGGTGACTTTAACATCACAGAGTGGCTTAACAACACACTCCATCACCGACTGTCCTACACCTCGGGGACAGTAATTTACACATTATTACTATTAAATAACAAAATCATTTGGAATGCTATTAAAAATATCATCTTAGTCACGCTTTTAAAAGCCAAGGGAAACATGGGTCTTTGTGCCTCAAAAGGTAATCAATAAAACCGTTGTAAGATAAGGTGGTTGTTCAGCTACCAAGACACAACATATCAATCAAGGGGGAGTAGGAAGGGAACCCCCAACCTGAGTCGTTAAATGAGGATGGTGTGATAAGAATACTTATTGGTCAGAGTGCCAGCTGTGTGAAGGTTTAAATTATGATGGCAGACATTAAGTGCTAGAAAGTAGGTTGAGGGGAGGCGTGCACAGGTGGAAGCCAGGATGTTGGAATTTCTCCAGGGAAGGGAGAAAGCGTAGATTGGCTAGACCAAGTTCTTCCAGCATCCAGTCTCCATTATTCTTCTGAGAGGTTGTTGTCAATACTTGAGAACAGGATCCAAGCGCACGTTAAGAAAGCGAAGGGGAAAACTATTATGAAGGGCGAAAACATAGTCTAAGACGTTTCCAGCCAAGGTGGATGCTAACATTCAAATCAAAATGGTTGGTGAGATAAGGATTTGATTTTCCTTTTGGTTTTAAGGCAGTGACACTTCATTGGCTTAGGCTCCGTTCTCTTGCCACAATAGATTTCTAATCCCATGATAAGGGATTCCTCTTTCTTTATATATAAAATTATTGATAGATTCTCCCAACTATAGCTTCACCAATGCCTTCACCTTACAACGAATAAAAAACAGGTATATATCAGATCAATATCGAATCGTGTTTAGCTACCTAGAAACTATTCATTGAGTGCAATCACACAAGCGCATGCTTGAGCCATTGTTGAAGCATGCCACATTCTCATTTGTTTCTGTGTAATTGGTTACTCTCAACATGAGATCAAATATGCCACAAGTTTACATTATCGCCACCATTAGACTCTATGATATTTGTAAACGTTTGAGTCAAGAATCAAGGTAGGAAGAGACATGATAATATATGATTTCCTTAAAATTCAATCATAGTTTAAAATAGATTTTGAGGATTTGAAAATATAAAATAATAATTTTTTAGAATATTAGTGCAATAGAACACTAAAATTTTAGAAGGGATAAGGTTTGTTTGTTCGTGTTATCTTACTTATGCTTCGAAAATAATGATAAGCTACTTTAAAAAGGGAGAGTGTTATTCTTACTCAGTTTCATAGGAAGGATGCATACTGTACATTCTAAATATAACACAATCCTCAATCTTATTATAATTTAAGTATATTTACTACAAATTGCAAGCCCAATACATGTTCATTATCATTAAGGATGAGTGTGAGGCAGATCTTGGGAACCGCTCATACATAACATCTATTTTCAACCATTCTTATTCTAATATCCGACACCCAGAAGCTTTCCTAATGAAGCGAGGGATATGGTACAATGAAAATAGATTTTGCCCTGAAAATACATACAATTCAATATTTTACAAATTGCTCCATTTCAAAAATAAAGTGACATCAATTTACATATATCATCCTTATTATGACTAGGTCCATTGTGAAATAAAGTTACATCAACTACATAAATAATCCTTATTACATATAGATCCAAGGTGAAAACAAGGAGACATCAGAATTGTGAAAATTAAACCATACACATGCTATCAACCTAATACCATTTAACTTATCGAAATTGCCATCACCGACGAAATTGGGCTTTGAGATATTCATCGACATATAGCGATCCTCCTCGCTCCTTATTGATAACTGCTAATACCTCATTGGTACCTCCGAGCCAACACTAGGGGTACTCCTCTTCTCCCTGATCCCCTCGATCCACAAAAAGGCATGCACACCAAAACCAGAGACAAATATAGCTCCTAGATCGCCTCACGATGTAGAGATACCAGTCTCTAATCGATCTGGGCATCCCAACTCCCATAAGAAAAATGAATCAAGAAAAATATTGGCATCGTAACCTTACACCTAACAAACGTCCCTCATCCCCCTTCCCTGTCATTTCATTTATAGGTTTCTCCTTAGTGATATTTCCATTTTCACCTTAAATTAGTTTGATTAAAAAATAATTTAGGAAAAATTCTCCCTTGTACACTTGTCACCCAATCCCTTGGTTGCACCAAAAATTCATTTAATTAATTAATTAAAATTTCTAAATTCCCTCAGCCACCTAAAAGCATTCCTAAAAATGCTCCTTGTTGTCCCTTTATTCCCTCAATTTCTTTTAATGAATGACATCGTTCTTAAAGCTTAGTCGATTTCATTTGAGGAAAGTTCTCTAGACTAGATTCCTTTCTATGTTCCACATTCCATTTTCATTTAATTTCCCCTTTTTGTCTAAGTTTGGAATTAGCAAGTCTTTCAGATAGACAACAATTAATTTTTGGATAATTTAATTCTATTTAAATTCTAAATTTGATTTTTCACTATCCCCCATTTATTAATGGATTAATTAATTTTTAGACCTCATATCCCGTTTAGACCTAGGATTTAATTTCACTAGGCTTAGCATTTTTTTAAAGAGAATTTTATAAATAATAAACTTTACTCATACCGCATTTATTTTCAGGTTGACTAGGACAAAATGAGATATTTTTTTCTAGGTACCTAGTTTCATTGAATCACCAGTGTTAAAACTACAACGTGCCCTTTAAGAAGCACTACGTGCTCCAAGGGTGCCACTCACCTTCATTGTGTTTCATTTATGCAATGTGTCATTCAAGACACACTACATGGTCCAAGGGTGCCACTTGCCTTTTGACTGATTTTATTAGACGTCAATTCTTTGGAGTCAATACTCTGTTAGGTGACCTTGTGGGAGACCAAGGGCATCTAATAGGTAATGAACCTACCTTATTTCATGCCCCTTAGAATCATCGTGAGCGATTGTCACATTCCTCCCTCACGACATCGCATATCTCTCTAACTAGGTAGTCGTTAACCTACAGTTCGATCCATGGNTCATTACCTATTAGATGCCCTTAGAATCATCGTGAGAGATTGTCACATTCCTCCCTCACGACATCGCATATCTCTCTAACTAGGTAGTCGTTAACCTACAGTTCGATCCATGGCGAGAGTGCTAGTAGGCTGTGACAGGGATGTTGCTACACCTCTCCCT
Source organism: Picea mariana (assembly GCA_032191745.1). Lineage (NCBI taxonomy): Eukaryota > Viridiplantae > Streptophyta > Pinopsida > Pinales > Pinaceae > Picea > Picea mariana. The sequence continues at coordinate 130,747 of JASDQU010242898.1, forward strand.
CAATATATTTGGTTGTCGTGCATGACCCCTTTACTCCAAATGTGAGTCTGGTTAGCAAGCTATCGTCATCCTGCATCCATCAATGAAACATGTCAGTGATCCATAATCAACATCCTAATATACCAGTCATAAGTCACATGTGAAATAACAAAAATACGCAAACCATAAAGAGTCCACTCCCTGACTCAATCCAGATTCCAAGGAGGTCCATCGATGACATCGACATCCTCAATCGGTCAGGAGTCATGTACACTCAGGAGAATCTAGTCAATAGCACCTGTCTATACCTAATAACATAACATGACATCGTAATCCACAATATCCTCATTAGAATCCATAAGTGAAGCAGTCAATCATATAATGAACCAGATCACTTCCATGAAAGTGTCCTCAAAGAATAAGTCACATTAGGTGCACGAAAAAGATGGATTTACAACCCCTCTTCTTTCAAACTTTGTCCCAAAGTTTCACATTATACAAATGTAAAATTAAAGTATCTAACAATATCTAAATGTCTAGCTAACAACAAAAAGGAAACTGTTGACACATATCATATGTGTCCTCCCAGCTAGCCGAGTGTGGACTATAATTGTGCTATTGTTCCTTAACCTGATCGATATTTCTATATCATAGTTGTCGAATGTGATGGTCCAAAAAGTGGATTGGCTCAACCATGAGCACACCCTCGCCCAACATCCGCCAAGAACTCAGTCAATCTCTTGCGTAGGATCACTGACCTAAAGTCGCACATGGATATAAGATAAAGATCATGAAACACCTAAAATAAAGAGGCATTACTAGCCGTTAGAAGCTTCATAATTATGGTCAAGGAGATGCGCATCGAAAAACCCTTATGTCGATCCTACGCTTCTTCCATCCCTCTTATGTCGATCCTACGCTTCTTCCATCCCTTTTTGTAATTATTCCTTCAATTCTAGGATCGCTTCTAGTTCTACCAGGACCCGATCGTATATTTGATCCCAACTCAAGGCATCCCACATGGCTACCCATCAAGAACCTCAGATGGTTGTTATTGCACGCAAACGCGACCAACATCCATAACTATTCCCAACTTTTATGTTGGTCCAACACACACATACTCAACACAAACTTCCAAAAATGGTTTGTTCCTTCGGTCAGCCTGTCTATCTCAGGGACATGTTGTACTAAAGTTCAGTGGTGTTCCCAAGGCCTCTTGGGAAAATCATCTAAAATCATCTTACAAACATTGAATCCCTTATTGGATATTATTATGATTCCTTGGTACATCTGGAAGTCTCAAAATATTGTTGATATAAACTATAGCTATACTTGACACTTGGTGCGTCATACGCATAGGGACTAAATGTTAAATATTCATTAGACTGTCAACTGTCACAACAATTGGGTCATTCGTCCTTGTCATAAACAATATTTCAACTGTGAAGTCCATCAAAATGACCACCTAGGTCGATTCTAGAATGGCGCGTGGTTGTAGAAATTTTGTCGGATGTCTATGTTCAGCCTTCATCTGACAACCTTCTAGATATATCGCCACGTAGTTGATGATGTCTGCCTTTATCCCTTCCATAAGGATAAGGGCTTAACGTCGGTGCTCATCTTCATGACTCATGGATTATTCATTTACACTGCTCTATGAACTTCGCATAAGATAAAAAATTCTCAATTTTTCATTGGGCTGTAAGTAAATCCATTTATTATATCTCAAAGATCCGTCATTGTCCACAATATATCCCTCAATTTTGGTACCAATGTGGGGTCTTTCCCGAAAAATTCCTCACCCTCTTTTCACGTAGATTCATTTGAAGAGGTATCACTGAAAATATGTGTGGTCTTCGACTCAACGTGTCTACCACTCTATTCATTATTCCTTTTAAGTATGAAATCTCAAAATCGTAATTGATAAGAAGTTCTGACCAACGCCCTTACCACGCGTTCAATTCATTTTGCATAAAAAGGTGTTGTAAACCATAATGGTCCATTTTTAGTTCGAAATTACATCC